>JAEIFU010002542.1:0-42095 GCA_018904235.1 Lordiphosa stackelbergi
CTTCCTAATATGTAAGTACCGTTTATGCACTGTTAATTTACTGTTTAGTCACTGTTTAGTCACTGTTTAGATACTGTTAAGTCACCGTTTAGTCACTGTTTAGCCACTGTTTAGATACTGTTAAGTCACTCTTTATTCACTATTGAGTCACGGTTTAGTCACTGTTTTTTTACTGTTTTGTCACTGTCAAGTAATAGTTCAGTCACTGTTTAGTCAATATTTGGTCACTGTTCAGTCAATGTTTAGTCACTGTTCAGATACTGTTTAGATACTGTTTAGTCACTGTCAAGTCACTGTTTTATCACGGTTTGGCCACTGTCAAGTAACAGTTCAGTCACTGTTAAGTCACTGTTTAGTCACTGTTAAGTCGCTCTTCAGTCACTGTTTAGATACTGTTAAGCTACTTTTTATTCACTGTTAAGTCACGGTTTAGTCACTGTCAAGTCACTGTTTTTTTACTGTTTTGTCACTGTCAAGTAATAGTTCAGTCACTGTTTTAGCAAGGCAGAAAACCGGTCCTGAACCGAACTCCTTAGAACCGGTTCGGTTCGGGTATTTTGGGTCTGACGAACCGGACCATGAACCGAACCTCAAATATTTTTGACTCCTCGAACCTTAACCCGAACCGGACCACTTTATAGAAAAATTCGGTTCGGTTCAACAAATTTAGTAGTTTTTTTTAACGACATATACAATATAGAAATTCTTTGTAATCTGACTATCATTCAAGAAGTTCAAGACGAGAAGTCAAGAAACGAATATGAATCGAGCACTAGAACTCTTTAATGACAACTGCAGAGCATAAAAGGAATGCAACTATGAAGAATACAATGTTGATGAAGGTTGCTCATGTGCTTCAAACGCATTTCTTGATTTGGATTATGACCAAGTTAACTCAATAATATTCCCTTTAGGACTATATAATTACAGTTTGTTGTGCTGCACACGCTCAAAATTTAGTAGATAACGATTTTTTAAGGCAGTTTATTTTGACATTAGTAGAGTTCGCACTTCTCGTACTCATTATGAAATCTTTGCTTGTAAAAAAATAGAATTACTAACTATTAAAAATTTTTTAATTCAGAGTTCTTGAAAAGAGCTTCACCTAAAAATATTTGATACTTCAAAATATCTTTTTATTGCTGCAGCCAAAAGAAACTTCTTTAAAGCTACAGGATTCACAATTACTAGCAAGTAATTTTTTTTCCGCTTGCTTTTCATTTCGAGAAACTGTTCTGAACTCTTTTGTTTATTACTATACTCGCTCGATAAACGTTGTTCTATTATGAGCTAAGTACCAATATTGGCTTCAGTGCTCTAAGACCCGAGATTTCAAACTGTGTTAACTTCAGACATACGGAAACTTCAAAAAAAATTATTGATGATAGTTTTAAATGAATCAACTTCTGATTGCGAAGAAGAGAAGTTTTTGAAAGCCGTAGAAAGCAATAAACAAATAATAATATCAAATCTGTAAATGATGTTATAGATTCCTTCGACTATTGTCCAATACATCGACAAATATTTTAAAGTTTTGGAAAGGTGAAAAAAGACGATTCAAAAAATATTGCTTTAACTATACTTGCTATTTCAGCAACTCAGGAATAAGTTTAACGAGCCCTTTCAACACTTTACAATCTAAGAAGAATGCTTATTAATTTAAACTAGGCGGTTCTCAGACGTTATTAGTGACAGCTAATGAATTTGATTATTAAAAATTGCATTATTGACATGTTGAATATTATTTTTAAAGATAAGTGTTAATAAATCGAAATTATTCTTCTATGTTCAAGCAAACCGAGGTTTGAACCAAAACCTTGGGTTCAGGGGTTCCGAGAACCGGTCCGCGAACCGAACCTTAGGCTTTACAACGGGTTCGAACCTCCGAACCGAACCTTTTGTAAAATTTTAGAGGTTTGCAGCCTTGCTGTTTAGTCAATATTTAGTAACTGTTCAGTCACTGTATAGTCACTGTTTAGATACTGTTTTGTCACTGTCAAGTCACTGTTTTGTCACTGTCAGGTAACAGTTTGGTCACTGTTTAGTCAATATTTAGTCACTGTTAAGTAACTGTTCAGTCACGGTTTAGTCACTGTTTAGATACTGTTAGGTCGCTGTTTAGTCACTGTTTAGATACTGTTTAGTCACTGTTTTATCACGGTTTGGCGACTGTTCAGTCAATGTTAAATCACTGTTTAGTCACTCTTTTTAGATACTGTTAAGTCACTCTTTATTCACTGTACTGTATTGTCACTGTCAAGTAATAGTTCAGTCACTGATTAGTCACTGTTTAGTCAATATTTAGTCACTGTTAAGTCACTGTTACTGTTTAGTCACTGTTTAGTCACTGTTTAGTCACTGTTTAAATACTGTGAAGCTACTGTTTAGTCACTGTCAAGTCACTGTTTTTTCACATTTTTGTCACTGTCGAGTAATAGTTCAGTCACTGTTTAATCATTATTCAGTCACTGTTTAGTCACTGTTTGGATACTGTTAAGTCACTGTCAAGTCACAATTTTTTCACTGCTTAGCCCCTATTTAGTCACTCTTAATGCACTGCCTCCCCTCTTTCCACCATCTTTCACAGCGTCTCGTGAGGCTGAAATCAAGTATTACTCCTAATTAAATCTTCCGTACCGAAATTATACAAGTTTCACATCAAAATCAAGGAAGAAAGTCGGTCAAGCCCGTCCGTAATAAATTCTGAACTTGCAATAGCAGGGCTGCGGCAGATCACTTTCTTTTGGACATAGCTTGACTAATAGATGGCTCGACTACTTAATTTTCAAAACTGACCAAAAGATGGCGTCACTACAAAAATCACTGAGGAGTCTTTTTCGAGTCGCCGTGCTGATTAAAAAAAAATTGGTGAAGACTCGAAAATGCATCGTGCATATGCTTAAAATGTGATTCATTGAAATAAGACTAACAAAACGTAAAGCAATCGAAAACTGATCGCGCGGGTGATTAAATAATGATTGTTTTTGGTCTCGAGTCGAAACTGATAGGTAATACGACTCGAAAATGATTCGGAAGGGCGAGTCATAAATGACTCCTTTAGAATAGTCATAAAAGACTCTTTCGGAAGAGTCACAAACGACTCTTTCAGAGGAGTCGCGGCTAGGGTACTATTTTCTCCCGACGAATGAATCATTTCGGATCGGAAAACGAGCGCACTTGTGACTATTTTAATCAGTAAGAGGAGTTGAAATGCTGGCTGGGTACTGTGACCATTTCAAAATTGACAAATAGATGGCGCCCCCCCACCTAGCATTTGGAAGATCATTTTAACAAGAAGCAACTTGATGAGTCTTTTTGGAGCCCTTTCGGTGATTCATTTCATGCGCGACTTAAGGAAGACTCCAAAATGACTCATGCAAATGCTCAAAATGTGATTCATTTAAAAACGACTCGAAAAAGACTCGCAAATGACTCGAAAAGGAGTCGAAACTGATCTGAAAAACGGGATAGAAATGACTCTTTATAAAGAGTCGCGGCTAGGGTACCATTTCCTCCCGACAAAAGTATCATTTATGATCAGAAAACGAGCGCATTTATGACTATTTTAATCAGACAGAGGACGCGAAAAAGACTCGAATGTGATCAGAAATTGCATAAAATGTTGGCTGGGCCTATTGTACCCGTGTGGCTACGCCACGTTAACTATTTAGTTTAAAACACAGATTAGGTTTTATTTTGATTTATTGGAGACGCCGTCTTGTTGCCGGTAAGAATGAGTGTAACAGAAAGGCGGAAAAATTATTCTGAATTATTGATGTAAGATACATAAAAAGGCGAAAATATCAAGCATCGATAGTTGTTAGTGATGTGTGAACCAGATAGATGAACTGGATCTGTGATTGGAGCCGGATGAACAGGAACTGGAACCGCTATACCCGTTTCAAAACTTACCTTTGATTGGAACTGACTTTTGGTCATAACTTGAGTATAGCTCATGCGATCTATAATATATCCGATCTGATATATAATACTAATTACTAACTATCTCTAGAAGGTACAAACCATCTATCTGCAAAACAGTGGAAGAAGAGTCTTTTAAAAGTGGCAGTGTGCGGGGGGCACTTAGTTACAAATCGGCCGGCCAAATTATTTATTGCGGGTTTATGGCATTTTTGAAGGTTATCTGGTCACACTGCCTTTTTGCATTCCACAAAAAAATATCTAGCAAATTTATTGAAGGAAACGTTCTCCGTACTAGGCTTAAGGCTAGCTTACTCATATTTCAAAGAATCCAACATGTCCCAATAAAAATCCAATAAAATACCATACTTAAAAACAAAAGGAAATGGCCTATAATCATATAAATATCTCCAGGAAACAAACAGTCTGAACACTCAAGCCCAACTATTTCATACAGATAAGACTGGAAATTGAGCTATCAACACCACAATGAAAAAAAAAACAACACTGGAAATGCGAAACAAACTAGCGCACCTAAACTAGTTGTCAACAATAATGTGCAGCACGCTGTGCCAGTTGTTTATGGCCCCCAGTTAGCCATCTAAAGTGCAAGTTGAGAGTGCTTCCTTAAGGCCGGCTTGATATAAATGACTTTGCCACTATGTTAGATTTGTTCTGTTAAACAGTTAGATGAAATTTCGTTTATTGCTTATCTCTGTGCGGCAAAATCTCATCAGTACCATTTCGTGGCGCCACCCAACTCTAATTTGCATATCTTAATTGCGTGCTTTGTGTGAGCGGAGAGTGTCGTCAGGTGGTGAAGCTGAAGTGGAAACTGCATTTACATTACGCACACAAAAGCGCAACTAGGCGCAGTAAATCAGCCGAAGGCCAAACGGAGCTGGCAGCAAGGACGCAAGTTATTGGCTTGATTTTGGCACAGAGAAGGCTTCCCGTGCGGTTGTGTGTGTGTTGGTAACATTTCTAATTTGTTTTAATTGCAGTGACAACAACGCCAACAAACACAAATTCAATTAAATTTTAATGAAAAGCACCGCAAGCAAAATGCTTTAGCCTCCTACTTTCTTTTTTTTTGTGCATTTTGTTTGCGCCGCTTTGGTGAAAGTTTAGTTAGCTGATTTGCATGTTTGCTTTACCTTTGGCTGGAATCTTTGATGCAAACTTGGATGCAAAAAGGTTGCCATTGACATTTTGTCAGGTTGTTAATTAGATAAGTTGCAATTGGTTTAGTTTAGGAATGTTATTTAAGTTACGCAAATCTTAATTAAAACATTGCAAGGATGCATACAAAAACATTTTTAAAGGTATCAGTTCTGACTTTACAATTGCTTTAATAAATAGTTAACAAATCAAAAGTCTACATCAGCACTTCCAGCTAAAAAAGAACTTTGGCGTAAACAAAGTTATCTGAACGTTTCTAGTGCCACTTCAGATGCCTCTTCACTGATCTTAAAGCAAATGTTCTAGTTTATTAATGATATTATTAATCTCGCTTTTCAATCCATTCTTTCCGGCCTTAGTAGTGCTGGTAGTCTTCTGTATCAGTTCCGTGGTCATTGGGCTTGAGGCAGCAGTTATAACACTTGTGGTGGGTATCTGCGTATCACCCGCTAGACAATTTTGCAAATCAATGTAGGTCTCATCAGTGTTAATCTCATACGTATGTTTTGTGTTGTTTGCGCACAATTCCTCATTAAAATGCACCAGCTGTATCTGTTGTACCAACTGGCCACGGCTGTTGGAAGCATTTGTGTAAACGTTGTACATCTCCTTGGTGTTGCTGGTACCCTGAAAACGAATTGGGCTTTACCATATTCAAAATATTCCCCATTTTGTTTACTACTTACTGCAATCGTATAGCAGTTCAAAGACTGCATGGCATCTGGTAGACTGCGACAATCGATTACAGCCTCACAAGCCTCTACCACCGAATTGTTAAGCGAATTTAAGATCCCAGTATAGCCTTGATTAATAATCTCCAGTTCTGCCTGTGATTTATTCTGGCACAGTGCATACTCAGTTTCGTAGGTCTTCAGATGGGCATCAAAAACTCCACTATAGTACTGAAAGCATTCTAGCGAACGCGATGGATTACCCTGCTGTAATTCGCTGGTGCTCTGCATCAATTTTATTAGCTTGGATTGACCAATCATGGGACTGGCCCAAGCACAGGCTAGAATTAAGGCAAAAAATGCCAGAGAGCTAGATAATTTCTGCATATTTGTGTTCTGTTAATTGAAAACTGACTTCGTATAGCAGAAATGCTTCTATTTATATGTGAAATAAAGTTGGCGAAATTAAGCAGTCAAAATAGATATCATGACACCGTAATGATATTATAAGTATAATGGTATTAACCATTGTTATTGATGTACTTTAAAGAGCTTTCAAGTGTTTAATGGGTAATAACCCAGTTCCAATGACACATATATGCGCATTAGGTCGGACATTTTATGTATGAAAAAATGTAAAAGAAGATGCGTTTCGTCTAAAAAATGCATAACAAAAAATTTTTTGTGATATAATTATGCGACTTGGATTCAAAGTTTATCACTCATAGGTACTGTTGCCCTTGCCTACATGTTTTATTTTTAAGTAGTTGGCATAGACTTGGTTTGAAGTCATAACACCATGACCATTGACCATTGAATTTTTTTTTTTTTTAATATAGCCAAGACAATATGAAAATAATATTTACTAAATATATATTTATCCGAAATAGTAGATTACTAAGAAATTTCTACTATTTTTCGCTTTTCCCCTCTAGAAGAAAGAAAGATTTACACCAAGAGGCTATCAGGATATCTTTTAAAGTAAGGTCCCACACGAACTGAAGTGTGGTGCTGCGCATCACGGTTGCAGCCGTTCCTGCTAATAGTCTGTTTTTACTGTGATGCTTATAAATTGACTTTGATATAATGATTCCCATTCTTTCAGGATCTAAAAATAATGCGGACTACTATACTACTATGGTCAAAAATACAGGGAATTTGTATATAAATCAAAAAATCTTTATTTATTATTGTAAATTCATTTCATTCCCCTGAAAGTAGTCTCCGCCGACTGCATTACACTTGTGCCAAGGTTTTTTACAATTTTATAAACATGCTGCAAAGTCTTCTTCCGGTATAGTCTTCAATTCCCTCTTCGTTTCGGGCCCTATCTCTTTTTATCATTCATATAACGCTCTCATGCAAAAGGCTCACATCAAATTGCTTCCAAGTCGGTAGTATTTGACTAGAAGGCCCGTGCGTTCATGCGGACATAGTCAGAGAAATTTTATTTTGTTATAGGGGGGAGGTTTTTTTTCCAGATATGAATTTTATCTGTTTCAACACAATTTTTGAGAAACATTGATGGTAAATATATATATATCATGCTCCAAGGGTATATAAACTTCGGTCGAGCCGAAGTTAGCTTTCCTCTTCTTTTTTTTATATACTTGAAAAGTGTATTATAATTTTGCCCAGAAGTTTGCAACGCATAGAAGGAATCATCTCCGACCACATAAAGTATATATATTCTTGATCAGCATGACGAGCTGAATCGATTAAGCTTTGTCCGTCCGTCTGTCCGTCTGTCCGTCTGTCTGTTTCTACGCGAACTAGTCCCTCAGTTTTGGAGCATCGAGCTTTTTACTGCACGCTGCTAATATGTCGGAATCGACCGGATCGCTCTCAAACACGGTCATGGGTAATATTGAATGTTTTTAAGCTGATCTGCGAAGTTTGAACGAAGTCGCTATCCGTTGAGACAAGCTTTTTCAAGTGTATCAGAACTTCGGCACAGACGAAGTTAGCTTTGCCTTTCTCGTTTTTGTATTGAATTGTTTAATATATTTTTATAAGGCTGGAATGACACTTTTTTTAGAGACAATTATTGTCGCAATTTTTTATTTAAAAACTAAATTTACTGCTGTGTATCATTCCAGCCTCTTCAAATACATTCTGCGGTATATTTAAGCATACTCTGACCCGCTTAAGCAGCCCATCCACACACGAATTTGTTCGACGAATTTGTTCAGCTCGTCAAAATGTTCGACGTTAGTGGAGGTGTTCGTGACAGTTTTTTGTTCGACGTTTTGTTCGCAAAGAATTGAAATGTTTCTATCTTGCGAGTGTTCGTGCGAACATGTTCGTCAATGGATGCGAACATTTGCACGAACATCATTTGTCAAAAATATTTGTAGAGTGAACACGTGCCCAAATGAGCAATGATTGTTGCTGGAATTTATTGAATGCTCCCAAAATGATGAAATAATGATTTTAACTAATTTGTATCGCCATCTAGGCCATGATTGTGTTATTTTTCGCTGCCATATTTTCATGTTAACTCGTTGTGATTTTTGAGAAAATGATGTTCGTGAGAAATGTTCGCCTAGTTAGTGGGCAAACGTATTTTTGTTCGACGAACAAATTCGTCGAACAAATTCGTGTGTGGATGCCCTGCTTTACACCAACGACTTTTGCCATTAGACGAAAAATTCTGACTAAAATTGTCCCTAAAAATTGAAAGTGTCATTCCAGCCTTAGGATTGAATGTTTATGTTGAAGCTTGGTACGGAGATACATTACATGTGCTCTGTACATTATTTTGTCAATAGCAAGTGCAAAATAAAGCGCTCATCTTTGAATTGTTACTATTTTTGATCCTCTTTGGTATTTTTGCGCGATTTAATGATTTGTCAGTAACGGAAAGTGGTTTAAAACGATTCTTATGATCTTAACCATATTCTTTAGCATTGGTCTTCCATGGTATCTATCGCGGTTCAGTATTGTCAAATTGATGGCAATGTTATTATGTGCGGTCATTTGTAAACTTGAAAAACAGTTTCTTAAGTATTTAGCGGTCTTATTACCATGGAGATCCGTTAGCTGCAAATTGCGCTCATGCATTGATCCTTCCAGGATTTTTCACTTGATTAATGTTAACTTTCTTCATTTTTTACTATTTTTAATACTCTTTGGTATTATTTCGCGATTGTAAAAGTCGACAGTCACGGTAAATGGGTTAGAATAACTCGCGAACCACACAGTTTGTGGCTCCCGGCGTAGAACAGAGAGCTGGGGCTCACGAGCCGAGCAGCTCACGTGCTGTGGCTCACGAGCCGAGCCGGTTGATGGCTCCCAGCTCACTGAGCCGAGAGCCAGTTGATGGCTCCCAGCTCACGAGCTGTGGCGCACAGGCTCAGAGCCGAGTGTTGTGGCTCACGAGCCGAGAGCCGAATAATAGCTCCCGGCTCCCGAGCTGTGGCTCTCAGCTCTGAGCCGGGAGCCGAGTGTAGTGAGCTGAGAGCGAGAGCTGGCTCCCGAGAGCTGTGAGCAAAGAGCAATTCCGAACCCTGTATCCCTCATCTGTAATCGTTTTGCCTACAAATTTAACTTGGCGGGAAAATTTAAACTAATTAATAGCGAATAGTTATGGTGTTCTCCAATAGCTGCCACAAAAGCTTTAAGTGATTTGTAAGAAGCGATAGTGAAGGCGCCTAGGGTTCGACAGTGTTAGGCAAATCCTTACTTGCAGTAAAGATATAAGAGGAGGCAGATAATCAATCGTAAATAATGGAATGGATTTTAGGTTCATCGAGACCTTTATTTGTAATTTTTCAATAGGCAAATGGTGGCCTATGGGCACGACAAGGATAGGGGATGAATCGACTGTTTGGGCCATGGCATTTGTTATTATGTACTTATCATGCAACGGCATAGATTATGAGATTTCGTCCACGACTTACGGCGACAAAGGAGTCCCAAGTCAGACCATTAAAAAGTTGTGCAGCTCATCCATTCGACATACTGAATCGCCGTCCTCCACAATTGAATCATTTTGTGCTGGGCCAAAGTTGCTCATTATCAGCCATATCGTACGAGGAGCTATGGTTTTCGTGGCATACGCACACATTGAGCGTGTTCAGCAGCATAAATAAATGACAAAAAATCGACTATTTATGTTCGATTGTGCTGGTGAACGGGCATGATGCGCAATCATGTTTGCTATTTTTCGTGATTGTGTTAGATGTGAATCTAACAAAGAAATGGTTTGTTAGAATTGCTTGTTAATGATTTGTTATCGATAGCACACAGCTGTCAGAAGTAAACAAACAAGCAATTTTGAGAAGGCAAATGCAAAATGAATGTGGAAACTTCTTTGTTTTAAAAAAATTGAATTGGCAGAGGAGCTAGGGTCACGTGGTCCTCGTTTAATTTAAAACGGAAAACATCTTACTTCTGGTCTGGGCCATAACGGGTCACTGCTTTATTGGAATACATGCAGCGTGCTTGGGCATCGCTCACAACGATTTCTTTACAAAAACAGGAGGAGACATTACTTCCTCTTTTTGCCATTGCCCAGCTCTAAGTAGAAGGAAACTCGAATTTTTTGGATTATTAAGGATTATTTCATGATGTCCCGAGCATCGTTAAGGACTAATAGCTATAGATAGGGTCGCGCCGGGATTCCAGCATGACCCGAGAGAAGTAGGGGATCAGGCGCGACGTTATTGAATTAAAATTTGTTGGAAGGGATCGGGACGGGTCGTGATCATGGCGGGACAGGAACGAATTGTCCTCATTCGCCCATTTCTGCTCTTAGCCCATTGCCACTCTGTTAAAATTAACATTTTCAGACCCTTTTTGAGTGGATTGGAGTCCTTCTTAATGGTAAATGTACATTGTACATATGTTTCGACAAAAGAACAAGATTTGGCCATCGGATATTCGATATTATGTGCACATTCTCGTCGTGGACGGGCGTACAACAAACATTAGATGGCTAACAAATTTAAACCTTCCGCCAACAAAAATATATCGATATTTCTTTATTGCCTAAAAATTCTATCAAACTCGTTCACCAGCAGACCAACATTTTTTTTTTTATTGATGATTTTTGTTAGATGATTGATGTATGCTGGTGCCGACAAGTTGGGCAAAAAAGACTTGACTCGCACTATACATCGCTGCCTCCTTAAGTTGCGATGGGTACGTCACCATTGCTTCCACTTTCATGCCGGCAGCGTAAGCTGTCCTTTAACGAAGCCCAAGCTGCGTTGCAATGGAAAATAAATAATTTGAAATCTCATAATTAAACTTAATAATTGCCTCTTTTAGCTTCCTTTACAAGGGCAGCACCTGTACTTTCCCAGAAGATTTTTGTCAAGCCCCTTCCACAGCACAGGTTTCCATTTTATTAAATTAATTAGGGCCACCTTCTCCTTGGATGAAAAGTTGTCCATTTATTACTCAATTTAAAACACAGCGTCACAGACTTGTATGGATTTGTACACACACCGACACACACTTGTGTGCATTGCATATATTTTAAACCTTCGAAATAATCACTTATCGCGTGACTATCGGGTGATTATTCCGTGACACGTTGACGTTGGGTGGCAACGCTGTAAAAAACGCTATGAAAATTTCGCGAGTGAACTCTAGACTAGAAATCATAAATCTCTTTTTTATATAAACTTTTTAGTTTCCAAGCTTTAAAAAAAATAGAGTGACGTAGATTGTCTTTAGAAAGCTTACACCGACGAAAAATCAATGCATTTGGGATCAGCTGGAGTCGAAACGGTGACCATAATGGGTTCATCCCGAAATACACAGAACTAAGGACGACTGGAACTTAAGGACATACACAAATTGTAGTAGGGTGGGGTAAGGGGGAGACACGAACGGCCACACCAACACCCGCACCCTCTTTTTGGTAAGCTGAGATTGATTTTCATATATCATTAAAAAAATTGCTTTGTTTTTTAATTTTTTATGGCAGTTTAGAGCATTAAGAGGAAAGTCAACTGTAGCCATCACAACATAAGGGGAGTTTTTATTTGTAAATAATTAAACATAGGATTTGTAAAATTTATATGAATCTATTAAAATGGGAGTGGTTCTAGGGTTATGGTTGGGTGTGGGCATTTTATAGTTTTTGTTAGCGCAACTGAAACCTTTCCACAAGGGCGTGGGCAAAATAAGGAAAAGAAGAGCTCTGTGTATATGACATGTTTGCCACTGACACAATATTAAAGTAAAATTTTGTTTGCATATCTACAATGTATTTGTTTGCATTTTAATTTTAATTTGATAAAATATACAAAAAACACACACACATTTTGTTTGATTCTGAGTTGTCTTCCGCTTATCGTACAAGGTCCGCCACTTATCAAATCTTGCGCAATTCGGTCGTACAATTGTCGTCGTACAGGTAAATGTGCTCAAATTGGCTGACTAAGCACTTCAAATAATTCCAATTAAATTGTATATCGAAAGTCATTAGATTGCTTGAGAAAGTCTTTTTACCGAAAGAAATTAAATTTCTGGAAATTTCTATTTAACAAATGCCCCACCTGGCGTATGATTAATTTTATTTAGTTCTTAAAAAGCAAAATGCAGCTGCCGTTGCTACTGTGCTGCATACTAAGCACGGTGTTGCATTCCCCTGCCAACTTGAGTGGTGTTTCAAGGTTCATTTTCAAAATGAAGTCGTGGCAAACGTTTAGCAGTCAGCGAGTGCCGACATTGAGTTACGTTTCCTTAAGTGAACCCTCTGATGGATTGTCAGTCATCAGTTGCTGGGCTCATCAGCGCAACTGCCAACAGTTGGCGAGAGGTGTAATTGTTTTGTAAATTGGTTGCCAACTAACTACGTACTTTTTGTACATGAATCACCGATTTCAGAAGTCTTAAGGCGCACCATCAACAGCGATAAGAGCCATTAGCCATTTATTTATGGCCTACACTAATTATATTGTCAATCTAAGGTACACTAATTTGTTTCTTTCAGATAAGTTTCGTACGTATGTCTAGTTAATAAAATTTGTGTCCAATTTCCTATCATAAATAGATACAATCACTTGAGAAACTCGGTGGCAAATTTTAAATTTTATCATTTTTGCGGGGGAAAACCCTGTGTTTTATTTAAGGAAATCGCGTAAGTTGCTATCGGTGTAGATTGGTGGGGTTCCAATATGATTGAAGAGTTTAATTTTTATTTGGGTTAGTTCCTAGAAATGTGCGTCATAGTCAAGCAGTTTGATAGGCTAGTGAATCCCCATAAATTTGAATTCTTTCATAAATTAGCAAATAAACGAGCAATTTTAAATTCCCCTCAAAGAAATATGATTTGCACTTTCTCTGTTATTGGTTTATGGAACCAGCTATCTAACAATATCAAAACAATAAGCAGAGCTATCGATTTTTTAATTAATCAATAATAAATCTACCTTCTGCAATAATTTGGGTTTAATTTTTCTGTGTTGTTTAAATTTCTGTATAAATTATATTTAAAGTTCCTTAATCTATGTTATATATTAAGCGCTCTGTCTTCGTAATTGTCATAGTGATTAGAGCTTCAAAATAATTCCTGCACTTTTTAGCACTAAGAACAAAATATGAAATAAATTATATCTATACAAATTAGAGACCTGCACGAGTGATGTCGTGAATCTTTACAAAATCAAACACAACAATAAATTTGTATGAGGCTACGGATCTGGTGTGCATCAGACAGACACAAACACACACACACACATCAACGCATAGTACGTACATCCGGTCTGCCAACACAGTAAGGCGACTGTGTGCCCTCCAAGTGAGCTGTGCATTTTGTACCTTCTCCTATTGCAGAACCACAAACGGACTGGAATTTTTGCCTGATTCCAGACTTAAGAAGAGGACTGGACAGTAGACATGGGCATATCGACTACTAACTGATGCAATTCTTGAAGGGAAATGGTTGCCAAGATTTAAGCACAAAGACGTAGAACATGTATGCTGTATCTGTCCGTTGTACATCAATGAAAGAAGTAACCAAAGCATAAAGTAGACTAGAGTCAAAACAAAATTGGTAAGCGGTAAGCAATATGGCCTCAGTAGTACTTAGAAACGTAGAACGATTGTGTCAGCCCTGAATGAAAGACAGTCACTGGTTCAAAGCAGGGTTCGTAGACACATGTATGTTTAGTACACAAAATAGTTACCGTGCACAGCAAGTACTGTCCTCAGAAAATTTTTACTGTACGAAACCATAAGTACGGTACTTAATTTGTAACGCACCGACCGAAAAAAGCAAGTACGGTACAGCGTCGTAACGTACCGACCGAAAAAAATAAGTACCGAACTTTTTTGTGTTCAGCACTCGCACGTACTAAACAATTTTAGTTACGTACAATTAAGTACAAAATGGTTTTTAGTTAAGTACACGGAGTGTAAAACGAATTTAGTTACAGACTTTGTGATAGGTGCACTGACTGAAGACTTATTAAATAGCGAAAAAAACCAAAGAGGATAAAAATGACTGAAGACTTATTAAATCGCGAAAAAATCCAAGGAGGATAAAAAATAGAAATTATGAAAAACGTAATTGCCAACCAATTAAAAAATCATGACAGGATCAATGCATAGGGGCAATTCGCAGCTAAGGGGTCTCCATGGTAACAAAACCGCGAAATGCTTAAGAAATTGATTTTCAAAGCCACAAATGATCACTCATAACTGCATTGCCCTTTCTATGACAATACCGAACCGCGATTAATACCAAGGATGACCAAAGGTAAAGAACATAGCTAAGATCTTAAAAACTGTTTCAAACCACTGTCTCTTACTGACAAATCATTAAATCGCGGAAAAATACCAAAGAAGATCAAAAAATGTCATAATGTCAAACAAACTTTACTTTAAAGATAGTGAAAAATCATGTCAGGATAAATGCATAGGCGCAATATGCGGTTAAGGGGTCTCAATGGTAATAAAACCGCGAAATGCTTAAGTAATTGATTTTCAAAGCCACGAATGATCACTCATAACTGCATTGCCCTTTCTATGACAATACCGAACCGCGAACCATATATGGCCATTATCCACCATTTTCGCTTGTAAATTTGTATAAAAGCCTGTCAGATGCAATGCATACGCGTTATTAAAAAATAGTTCCAATTGTATTGATTGTTTATTAAATAAACTTTTTTTATTCAATGTGTATGTCCTTGAGCAATTTAGAATTCAGTTTTACAATTAGTATGTTTTCTAGTGCATTAGCACTAAGTCTGTTACGGTCGGTACGTTACGACGCTGTACCGTACTTGCTTTTTCGGTCGGTGCGTTACAAATTAAGTACCGTACTTATGGTTTCGTACAGTACGAAACGAAAAATGTACCGTACTTTTCTGAGTACGGTACTTGTTGTGTACGGTACTTTTTGTGTACTAAACATAAGTACGGTACTTTGTACGGTACCTTGAGAACCCTGGTTTAAATACAAAAAGAGAATCCTAGAAGAGCCTAGGGCATTCCCCTAAGAAATACCATACGATGGTGCTTCCCGAAATCGGGAAGGGGTGAGGAATGTGTAGTATGTGAGCTAATGCAAGTCCCACACATCGGTCACCAGTCCTTGGTGTCGAGTAGGCTTTCAATGCTTGCGTATTCTGTGAGTGGCGGAGTCCAACAAGGCTTAGCCGTAGGAAAAATACTTGAAAATATTATATATGACGGCGCACAGTGACCGGTTTGGCAACTTAGCGTTTCAAAAATCAAAAATTGATAGTCGATTTTTTTGACCGCTTTAATTTAATTTAATAAAGGGAACCCCAGATAGCCCGAAAATGTTTAGCATATTGAATTTGGTCAATTATTTTGTATTTTACAGTGGTTTAAAGTTGAACAATTTTTCAAACTTATAAATTTTTGTATTTTTTTGGTTTGAAATGTTACGTTTCGAACGTATAAAATCCAAACGGAAATTCCGATTGCAATTTGGGTTTTGCTTTTTAAAGATGCATCAATTCTGTAGAAAAATGAATAAGATAATTTTTTAATTTTTTTATTTATTATTTGAGTTATTGTCGTTTTCTGAAGTACTTCTTTTGTACCTTATTTTCCCACTTTGATGGACTGCTCATTCACGCTTCTAGAGTGAAAATTTTTTAATACTCGATAATCGATACATATTGCTAATGACTAACTATCTCCAAGGTACGAATAATCCATCTACAAAACTGTGGGAGATATAACGTTTTTTCCAAATTTCAGGGGCGGGAGGGGGCGTGGCAAAAATTTAAAATAAATTTGATCTGCCTGTAACTATAAGAAGCATTTGTCCCATACATGTCAAACCCCAATGTCTTACCATCTCTAACATTTGGACGGACGAACAGACGGACGGACATGGCTATATCGACTCGGCTGTTGATGCTGATCAAGAATATATATACTTCATAGAGTCGGAAATGATTCCTTCTCCATGTTACTTCTCCGCACAAACTTAATATACTCAATGTACCTTTGGTACGGAGAATTAAAAGAACCGTATTGTGACCACTGTGGAGACCTTGAATGGTAGATTTCATGTAACTATTCAAGATGTCATGTTCTTTTGAAAACTTACAAGTTCTTGTGATAGTTTGTTCTTAACCGACATAATCACGCTAATCGCTAGCGGAATTATCGCGGTTATAAACGACTTTAGCATTCTTGACAATTTTATTTAACTATTGGCAGAATTATGGCAATTTAAAAAACTACATAGTCGGGGGTGCCACAAAAATCTCTAGAAATTTTGCCGACGGTTGGTTTGTAAATCTCTCAAAAAAAATCGTCGGTGCCACAGAACTTCGAGAGTTTTCATTTTCTTATTAGAAAATCTAGTTAGAGCACCAGTTGTTCCAGTTAAAGTTCCATCTCTAAAAACAGGCCTGAATCTCTCGTCAAAAAATTTCCCTTTTTAGTTATGGGTTAATTTGATATTTGTACTTGAAATGTTTTGATTGTTTTATATGTTTTATGATGAATTTTTAAATTATATTCTTTTAATCATATTTCCTAATGCAAAATTTAAAATTTTGTTGTCGCCAAACATGAGGTATAACTTGCAGCCCTTAATCCGCTGCCTTTCAAGTAGATGGCGCCACCATCGACACAGGGCGCTAGTGCGAAAAGAGCTTTGCTAAATCTCCTAACCAAACACGGGAGGTTTGAAACCAACCAATAGAAATTTCTGTGTCACCTAAGAACTGGAATTCAGTTGGAATTTGTTCGGAAGAGGTTTCTGTGGCACCCCCATATATCAAGGGTGTTCGTTTTAAAACGAACTTTCGGCAGAAAAACTTTGCGTCCTAATTCCGCCGGCAACAAGTACTATGCGTAGCTTCGAAGCCTAAATTGTTATGCCGAAAATAGTATTGTGTGTTTCAATTTTTTCAGCTCTTTCTTCCTCTTTTAACAAACCTACTCGCATTTCTGTCTCTTAATCAAACAAACAGCTGCACATCTTTTCCAACCAAAAACCATAGTTTTTAATTGCCTGCCTAATGACAAAGTAACCACGTTTCTTCTCCTTTGTACAATACTTAAAGTTCATTTTTATTTAGTTTTGTTATTTATTTGTTGTTTCTTTCATAACTACACTAAATACTTTATGCATTATGCCTGTGGTACCAAAACTTTTGCACAAAACACAAAAATCTACATAAATAAATGCTAGAAGAAACACCGAACTCAACCGCAAAAACTACCACAGTAAAGTTGTAGCTGCCGAGAAGGCAACTATTTTAGAAGCTGGGGGTGAAAAAAAAATAAAACGAAACATAGCAAACAAACAGAAAGTTGGCTTAACCGAAGCATGTATACACTGTGGTAGAGCTTACTTTAAGTTTTTGTTTAAAGAATGGCTAAATGA
The DNA here is from genome assembly GCA_018904235.1 of Lordiphosa stackelbergi. Classification (NCBI taxonomy): domain Eukaryota; kingdom Metazoa; phylum Arthropoda; class Insecta; order Diptera; family Drosophilidae; genus Lordiphosa; species Lordiphosa stackelbergi. Next base: position 17,614 of record JAEIFU010002542.1, read on the forward strand.
TTCTATAAAAGAGTTAAGCGATTTGCGGATTTTTTTTAAAGCTAAATGATACGTCTTACAGCAACCAAAATACTTTTGTTTTAATTTTAAAATATGTAAATACAAATAAATTATTCTTGGGTATCTTTGAAATCTTGGCTTTGAAGGTGAAAAAACGAAATAGCTTTTATGATTACTTCACACTGAGGCTCAATCAAGGTTCAATCCTAGGACTTATCTGTGAGGCAATCAACAACTTTCAAATTAAACGACAAACTTTATAAAGCCAATTCCAATAATAATAAAATTCTAAAGTAATAATTCATATATTTCAGTAGACTGCTAGGTTAACTTTTAGAAAAGAAGTTTATGGATGATTTTTTCTTTAAAACCCGATTCAAACTTCGAAAATGCAGCATCAGGATGTTTTGGCAACTTTTTATGTAAAGTAATTTTGACCATTTCTAGCTTTTTTATTAAACCTTCATAAATTATGCTAAAGTAATATTACTTAAAGGTTACCAAGACATTGTTGAAATTTTTCTAGCTTCAATTGACATAATTTCATATTCCTTAAACTTAAATTTATTTATTATTTATAAACAGTTCCTATGGCGCTGTAAAAGGACAACATACGAACTAAAGCTTTATAGTAAGGACCTTAAGCTATACAATGGGAGTAATATATAACTACGATTAGGGAGAGGATGTGGTTTACAGTAAGTAGGTCGCTGTTGTGACAGAAGTAACAGTTTGGGGTAGTGTTTTTGTCGAAAATGTGTTTGTGTGTGATTTTTGTGTGTCCGAAGCGGAGTCGAAAAATTTTAGTAAGGTCTAATCTTGTGAACGACTCGTCGAAGTGAAGTTTTGCGAAATCTTGCATGTGTAGTTTATTCGCAAGGATAATTCTGTGTTTGTTGTTAAGCAGAATTTGTTGAATTGTACGGACGTAGTAGTTGTTGTTGGCCGGGTTGGATATAACAACCAACGACGAAAGGGAGTTTGTGAAAAGACAGTATTTTTGTTTTCTTTTTCCAACTAAAGTTAAGGCGTAATGGATGGCAATTATTTCAGCGGAGAATATAGAATAGTAAGGGGGTAGAATAGCTTGGTGGATGATGGTGTCTGAAGTAGTGATGCTGAATGAAATTCCGAATTCGGACTTAGAGCCATCAGTATATAAGAATTTAAATGAGGGGAGAGAGTGAATAAGAGAGCGGTAATGTTTCTGGTAGATGACTGGCGACGTGTGTTGCTTTGGAAGTTTGGCGAGGGATGTGTTAATTTGGGATAGGTTTAGGGATCAGGTAGGTTGGGAATCTTTAGGGATCTTTGGTGGTGTAACGGGGAGCTTTAAGGTTTGTGATAAGGCAATGGCCTGATGGAGGGCAGAAGGGTATTTGGGCAGTTTTTTTGATTTTGAAATGTTTGATAGGGGAGTTTTAGTGGGGGAATCTTGGGAGTTTAGGATAGATCTGTTCAGATTGGCTATAGATAAGTCAATTCTGGTTTCTATCGGCATTATGTTTGTTTCGAAAATAAGGCTTTTAATTGGGGTGGTTTTGAGTGCTCCGAGAGCATGGCGAATGGCTGAGTGGTAGGTTGATCTGATTTTGTTTGTGTTTGATTTAGCTGCTGATACAGACCATAGTCAATCTTGGACATGATTATTGCGTTAATAATATTTATGAGTGTGAGGTGGTTGCATTGAAATTTCTGGCTAGATAAGCATTTGATTATGTTGAGTTTATTGGAGAGGGATTGAGTAAGGTGTGATATATGTGAATTCCAATGATATCGTCTATTGAATATGATACCTTAAATTCCAAGTTCGTTGATGTTTTCTATAGGGGCAAGAGAAGAGGAGACGGATATATTGCAGCTATGTTTTCTACACTTTTGCAGGGATAATTTCGCGCCAGAGTAGTCGCACCATGATTGGATATCAATGAGAAGGGGGTCTATGTTTAGTGAAGTCGCTTTCCCAATTTTTTAAAAATGTGGGAATCGTCGGCGTAGCCACAGAATGTGAATTGTTTGTGATTGGGTTTTTATTTTTAAGTTTGTTAAACGCTATGAGAAAGAGTACAACTAAGTATGCAACACATTGAACAGTTAAGTGGACAGTTGATGGAAATGAATTGAAATCAAAACTTTCAGAATAGAAATTGCATACTTCTATTTCAACACGGGGTTGTTCTTCCATTCTATTTACACGGGTTTCTATTTACACTGTTTTCTATTTACAATGTCAATAAGGATTTGTTCTGTCCATTCTATTTACAGCGTTTGTCTTCGTTCGTCTCTGTCTATCTAGTCTCATACATTCTTATTTCACAGTGTGACCATCGTCTCTGTTTTAAAAATACCTTAACGCTAAAATACTTATCGATATATTTAAACATATATTAAAATCTTATGACAATTGGTTAATCTTAAGCATATATATTTCTATCTATGCGTTGTAAGCTTCTTCAAAATCCAAGCATACCCTTTCCAAAAAAACATCAAAAAACTCAAAATATACCCGTACATGGGCTAAACAAATGTCCAAAAATAAAATGAGTGTAGCGAAAACACTGCAAAGTTGTTGCCATTGCCAGGCAAACAAAAGTCAACAATGTTGGCGCCGTGGCAGGATGTTCTTCTTCTCGAAACAAAACTCAAACTGACAGATTTTTGTTTTCTTTATTTCATACAAAAAGTTGACTCTTTCACAGCAATAAAACGTTCAAGTGCTTGAAAAATGTACCCCAAGTTTTTCTGGCCTGTGTTTGGTCATTCCAAAAGTCTTGGGGATAAGTAATATGATGATGCTTTTTCAAGAGTCTGCCAGCCAAACCAAATATATGTGCAGTTTATTAGAATGTGAAGGGAGCTAAAGCCAATATCGACTGAAGACGGCGCACACAGACACAAGAATGCAATAAAAGAGTTAAACCCAAAGCAAACGCTTTAGAAATATGTGAAAACAACGAGAACCTGAAGCTACAGGGAGCAATAGCAGACATGCGAACAATATGAAAAACTCTCACAAAACAAACTGCCAAATGCCGAGCGCTGAACCCAACCAAAACTTGCATATTAACAACAACAACAACAAAAGCATGCACAAAAAAGTATTGTACCATAAATATGCTTTAGCAAACAAAAGCCATGGGCTCAAAAGGTGAAAATGTCCAGCACAAACAACTAATGAAAACTATGTGGCAGCATAACTCAACTGAGGCCAGGCTGCACTTCAAAATAAAAAACCACAGCAACAGCTTAAATTCAACTATTTGCACTTAGATTTAACTATGTTAAACAATGGTTTTGCTACATTGTATGTTTTATTTAAAGTGCTTGGACTTAAAACTTTGAATTAAATTAACCACAATTGATTTCAGGTCTTGGGCGTACGCACACAAGTGGCTAAGAGATGATTTTATTTTTATAGCCAAATAGGCTTGGCACGTTTCCAAATGAAGCTCATATGTTGTCAGATTGTTTGGCAGATAAAATACAATTTTCCCAACATCTTTTTAGATATCTACCATCTCCAAACTTTCACAGCGAACAGTTGTCTCGTTTCTCATCTCAACACCAGCCTCAAGTTCAAATATTTAGCAAAATCTTTGCACTTTATTGTACTTTGGCATCTTTGGTGGTTCGACAATTATCAGATATCATTTATAAAAGATGAAACTACAACGGGCTGATAAAACAACCCTGCTTGACACCTCGATTTAATTGAATTCAGAGCAAAAGGCATCCAGCAAATATTGGCATTGCCCATTCAGCGCCGCCTTCAACTCAAACACCTTTCCTAGCAGACAGACTATAAGCTTCTTCCTCTCTTGCATTCACATTACAGAGACTGCACAGCTCATTACCCTCCCGTCTACCTGGATCCTATGGCCGGTATTTTAGGGACAGTATCTCAGTTCTTGCTCTGAAAATATAAGATAAGGTTAAGATATCCCATTGTTCCTTGAAATACGTCTCGTCTCCAAGTCGAGAATCTTGTACGTGTTCCGAGTTTCGCTTGCATTGCGCGTTAACCGTGCTCCTCACGTTTATTGTTGAGAGTGCAGCCGTACCGTCCTTTTAAGTCGAGAGCCAATCGGTGTAGAACAATTTTTTCTTCCCGAACCCAAACCTGAACCGTAGCAAAAGAAAGTTGAAAAGACACGGTTCAAAATCGATGTTCTGTTACAATTTTCAAGCTGCTATAAATGTCAAGTTCCTAGAATATATTAAAGAAACATTTTGCTATTAATCAGCTATAGAGATTGCTTAAGATTGCTGGATTTATACAGTGCGTTAACTGAGGGGAGAGAATTTGACCCTCATGCACAAAGTCTTCTGTCAATTTGGAGTTACATATCTGTTTAGCACTTGTGCTGCCTTTGGAATTCACACACAGTCATAGCAATGCTGGCACGAGATAGCCTCTGACAACTTACAGTAGATAGGCAAAGCCTGCTGATGATAAGCCCGCGAGGTTCTTGAAATAGCTGTACAGTCGATCATACTCTTTGTGGTGTGTGTGTGTCTTGTTTAAAAGTTATGAACAAACGTAAATTTAGAATATATAGACTGAACGACTATGTCGATTGTCTCCGCTCTAACCACATGCAATAAGAATCTCAATGCGGACTATGCTGTTTATCTTTACTTTCTAATACACATTGCTCCATGATTTATTGACCTAAGTCTCACAAAATTATATTATCAAGCCTCAAAACTTCTGATTGTTCCCAATTTACTTACATGTTATCTGAACAAAATTATTTCTTAACCCCGGTTCGAACCTGAAACCTACGTTCAGGGAACTTCTTAACCCGCTCTGTTAACCCGGAACCTAAAAAAATTTCGCGGGTTTAACCCCCGTATGAACCCCTTTGTCTTTTTTCCCATGAGCTTTCCACTGATTTTAATGCTCTTTTTGTACTTTCCAAGTTTCACTTCAATGTGCCTTTACTCTTCCTAACCTAACCTTAACCAACCGTGTTTAATTACATTTACTTACTGGTATCTACCGGCCCTCATTAAACGGTAACTTAACATCGCATACGAGCTTACTACTAGCGACGCCTTGTGATTTACCCCACAGTACTTATTTGCGGTAACCCAGATGATTGGAAGGTCTACAAACCGAGCAGGAAAGAAATACGAATTCATCAAACATCTTTAGGGACCAAGTAGCAGTCGATAAAATGATGGATGATATTATGAATATCATTTTTCAATGATGGTGGACCTCTGCTTTGGTAACGACTGTATTTCCATCCAATATATTAATTTAAACATACCCCCAAAATAGCTCCAACACAATCTATGCACCCATTCCTTATTGATGCATGTCCATACTGACGGACTCCCTAAAATAAAGTTACACTAAAAACTTAAATTGCTTTGGAATCGAAATTTACGGGTCTGCGATGGAGCAAAATGATGCAAATGATTAATATGACAGGGGATGTCTGATAGCAACCTTTAATTTTCTTCAAGTAAGCAACTACGCCTTCCAACATTGTTATTCTGCGAACTTGTCAGGCTGGGCGTGCCCGCACCAGAAGCTGTGGATAAACTCGTGCCATGGCCTACTTTGAGCTTAAGCCACTTCAGTCGCAGTCCTAGCCATAAAGCGAGCCAGTGGCTAATTCCGAGGACTGGGAACACTTGGAGTTAAATCAATTTGCACCATAGCCAGTGCATAACCCCAAGGCCGAGGAACACTTGCAGCTGGAGCCACCTGAGCAACTGGTACAGCCACCAGCACCATTAGCTAATACCGAGGCTGGGGAACATTTGGAGCTGCTCGTGAATGAAGGGAAAAACCAGCAAATCGAAAACCAAAGCCTTTCAAGTATTTCATGTAGAACCGCCAGATTCACCAGCTCCCAAGGCGCTCCAACTATAACAACGCAAAGGGCGTAGTCGCTCACGCGGTATCACCAAGATGATTGGTATCTATACACCAACTAATCGTTCTCCAGATCAGCAGCATGCTGCTCCAAATAAATCTAATGCAGAGGTGGCCAAAACTGTTGATTCTATATTTATGTGGGAGCTTTTTTCTTGTTTCCCGAAATCCATCCATGTTTTCTATCCACAACTCCAAACGCGGGCATGTGGCATCAAGTGAATCTCTTCTCAAATCTATTTTGAGCCATTAATAAAAGAATTTGGTACCAGCAAAAGTCTCACAGCTGATTTATTTTATTTTTGTTGTGCTAGTGGTGATAGTTTCAGACGATAGGCAAAAATCGGCAATAATATCGAGTATTTAATCGAGCATCCAAACGAAACTCAACTGTCACCACTAGGCTCCTAAACCATTTGCATGGGAAAAAAGCTACTTGTTGCATTTAACGCAATAACTCAAAACGAAGTCCTAGTATAAACTGCCTATTAAGCTTGGTATACATCCAACAAAGCAACTGTCAAAACAGAAAATCTCCATATAAAAATTATTCACAAAACAAAGGGATTTGGTGTCAAAAGTTTTGTGTTCGCTGTTTACTAAATGAATTTAATGTTAACTTGTCTATCATGTCTCATGTCTCTTCAAACGCACATTTTAGGACCAAATTTGAGATTTTTTGACTAACTTTTAATTTTTGAAGAACAAAAAATTTTTTATAAAAACTTTGTCACTTATTATGGCTATTATTTAGCCCCTTACACACACACATCTATTTCTACAAATTTATAGTATAGATTTGTTGTTTTGGCAGTTCCTTTGTTGAGGTAGATACTAAGAAGGGCTACAAACCTCATATTAATCGGAAGTGGTTCACTCCGGATTAAAATTCAGCAGGTCGCTAAAGTAAGGTTTAGGTTCGAACCGGGGTTCGGGAATAATTTTGTTTTATGGTTAATTCGGACAACAATAAATTGAAAATTACTTCAAAATTTTAATCAGTAGGGGTGCGCGCACACATGTGCCCTAATGATGAACTGACGGCATAATTTAAGGGTAACCTTGTCAAATACCCATGGCCTGCTTAAATTTCATGGTCAGCCATCAGCTTATCTTTCAGATAAGAAGTGTGCGCGGGCCCTAATGAAAGTTGAGAGTCTTGATATTTTCTGTATAATATTAGAGTATTTCAGTAAACTTTTATTCATTCTGGCTCTTTGGCTAGGAAGAGCTTATACAAGAAATTAGATATTTTAAGTTCTTTACAATGATAGTTTTTTTAAAGCCTTTAGTACATAAGAAATTTGAAACAATCTTAAAAATTGAGAAAGAAAGAAGAATCATTGATGCTTTTTATTAATTAGTTCCTTTTGACGATTACACAATTCAGCAATACGTTTATTTGCAAGCTACATATTTTTTCCTCTAAGTAAAAAATATTTGGGTTCTTGGATAAGACGAATGGGATTGAATTTAACATGTGAGATCGGTTTTCTCAAGCACTTTCTAAATATGTAGGAATGTTTAAACTTACACAAACCTGCACGAGTGCATTAACGTTTATTGGAAATTTATAAATACAAAAAAAAAAAAAATGTAGTGGGAAACATATATTTGAACCCAACCCCTTTCTGATTTGTTTTTACTCCGGTTCAAGTTCAGCTTCGGACATAAATATTTCTTCTGCTCCGGTTCATGTTCGGTTCGGGCTTCCCAAAAATGCCGGAGACTCCGACTCCATGGCGGTTCAACTCCGAACCGGTTGGCAGACCTGTATACTAAGCTTTACGAACGTTGTTTTAAAATTACTTAAAAAATGTGGTAATTTTTGTATAATGTAATTTGTTGTTTTGACATAAGCTTTTAGAGTTTACCTACGCCATTTAACTATGGAGAAATTATGTAACTCGTAAGGATTAAGAGATAGACTTTGAATCCATTTCGCAGACACAAACACAATTTTTTTTTCAATTTTTATTTTTGTACACTGTAACTTATTTTATATCGGGGTGAGAGTATGACCTTACTCTAATGCTCATCCTAAAACCTTAGGAAACCTCTGTCAAATAAATATTACCATCTCATCTAAGTTAACTCTTTACTGTTAGACGTAAGCTACAGTCTTTCATAAAATCTAGATGCTTAATTGTTCAACATACAATTTGACTGAACTTTGCTTTTAAGGAAATAATAAACTGAAAAAATTGAGGATGTAAATATAATTCTACTTTTATTGACTCTGGCAATTTACTTTATTATCAGTAGCCATGTTTGATCAAAATACGATTATACATAAGTATGTTAAATTTTTATTGAAATTTCTTTCGAAATGTTATTCCCCCGCCAGTTCAATGATTAGATTGATAATTTGGCAGAATTTATTGACCTCTTCCGAAAGCCAACACCTTAGAGAAACGCCTATATATACAGAAAGCATTTCTACATATCAAACAAGTACGAAACATTCGCTTACCGAGAACAAGCCACTAAAAAAATTCGAAAGTGAAAATGAATTCACAACTTTGTGTACTTCTGTTGGCCGTTGGCCTTAGCCAGATGGCTACTGCTGCCACACACACACAGCAGCTGCCCGATTTAAGTCTAATGCAACTCATGAAGGATACTCGTGACGTTAGACAAGAGTATCCTGCACGTTCGATGGATTGCTTCGATTACTATAATCCCAAATTAAACGAGCTTTCCAATAAGCATAAAATGGACTACCAGAAATGCCTGGATGTGGCTCAGGCTTCCAAGAATCAAGTCAATGACAATACCCGGGGTAACCAAACCAAAATCAATAACGAGGCCACCAAAAACTGTCAGGCACTGCAAGTATGCCAGAAACAAGATTTACCCGATGAATTCTTTGAGTGCTACCAGAAAACCGTAAGTTGAACCCAAATGTGTGGTAGACTTTAATGAAACCAAGTGTGTTTTATCTTTAGGGTGGAGAAAGTGCCATATCAATGTACTCAATTTCTTCCGATTCCTCCGAGTTGTTGGCCAAATTGAAGGAAGAGTATCGTGTGATTAAGGACAATGAATTTGCGTGCACCAACAAGACTAACCGTGACTTTGTGGAGGGAACAACTGAAACGACACTTGAATTGCAATTATGCTTGGCGGGTGTTATTGAAGTACCCACTGAACCACCTACAGAAGTAACAGAAGTAACCACTGATGTAACAGTTTGGCCCAATGAATCCAGCACCTGGGAACTCGAATTAGATAGCCAAGATTCTGAGGAGAATTTGAGACAAGTCAAGTCCAATTGGGAGAATGTTCGTGATAATCAAACGAAAGGGTTAAAGCGTCATTAAAACTTTGAATATTTCAAAAAGTTCAATTGGGGAGAAAATTAACAACGATTTCTCATCTGCTATTCAATTTAAGGACTTTTGTTCTAAGTTTTATGTTAGTTCGAGGAAATATTAAAGCAATCTTTTGTAATGGACTCATATAACATGCCAAACGAATTTCAAAAGTCAAAAAAACAATTTTGAATTCAAATGCAACGCCCCTTTTAACGCCCTTTCCTATGATCAGAGCTTGTCATAGCAGTCAGCTTTTAATCAGTGCATGTAACTGCATTCGATCTGGCAACGCGAGCATTACGCATTTTCTTTAGCTGTGGTAGTTATTCAAAGTTGCTGCTCTTAGGAAAGAAAGAAGAAAGGAAACGAGAAAGTGGAGCTGCATGAAGTCGGAGGTAGAGAAAATCGTTCTTTCTCCTCGTGGTCTTCAAAGTGTCCGGTTGGGCAGAATCAAATCATCCCTCTATTAGCTGCCACAACGATAGAGATATTAGTGCCTGTGTGTGTGTGTGCGTGTGCATTTTTTGCAGTCGCACAAATATTACGAATTGTTTTAATTTAATTGGAAAGGAAAAAGAACGCAACCTGTGAGTATTAGGTGTTCTTAATTTGATCAGAAAGTGCTGAAAATTGGTGTTCCCTATACAGCCAGCCGCACCTAACCCCCAAAGAGACGTTCACGTGTCGGCCACACATGCGCAGGCCAAGATTTTCATACACCCGAAGGAAGAAGCCTTGGGCTTAGCATCTCTACCTAGGAGATCTACATAGATCTTGTCAGGAATCGAATCCTCTCCTTTCGATAAAGGAGCCATAGTTGATTACACCGTTTCCAAGGTTAATCTGGACGAAGTCGGTCATCGCAAGTGACGCGTGTGTTCCCGAGGCTTGGCCATTGAGCAAGTCGTCCAATTTCTGGATCTCGTGCCCCCACAGAATACAAATTTTCGCCCCGAACGCGTGGGACCTGCCTTTCAACGTGGAGTGAATCCAGATCTCCCGTTCTCCTGTTCCTGAATGGACTTTTACCCTTACGAGTAGTCACTGGAGACTCCTAACCTAAATCAGCCACCCAAGTGAACGAATGGTGTTCGCTTTTTTTGAGTTCAGACAAGCGTAGATTACCCTTTTTCGTTGAATCAACCATTATGTTAACGTATGCCTTACAATACTTATGTACACTATAGCCAGCAGGGTACGCCTGTTCAACAAAAAAGGATATTCTTGCTAATGGTCGTAGGCAATTATCTTAAAGTGAAACATGTTCTAATTTATGGAAATTTTACAGAGTTGACATGATCTTGTTGGAGTATTGCTTGATGGGCTCCCCATAATTGCGTATTTAAGCACCATCTAATCATCTATTTAACAGCTGCAGCCGTCACAAGGAAAGATCTTTCTGCGTGGGATAAAAAGCTTGCCGTAAGTGTCTATTTAGAAATATTATTGCTGGTGTTGCTTAAAAATAGCGTGAGATAAAGAACATTTGTGCAGAAATTAATTATTTCAAATTATGATGGGTATTCATCCCCTGTTTCACTTTGAATTGTTTGGCCATTGTGCAAGAGATCACATATAGGAATTTAAAGAATCCATTTAAAGAAAATCTTTCTTATTATTCTTTATTCTTATAAATAATTTATAGTCTTAATTAAGTTTTGCCTGGACGTATTAAGCTACTCCAAAAACCAGTATGATGAAAATTTATGAAGTTCTTTTAAATTTTGTTAGTAGTTATTAATTTCCAATGATGAATCTCACTAATCTAACACACAAGCATTGTACTTTAAATTGTCGATAATTATAATCTGAAAATGATGTTCTAAGTTTGCTTTCTCACGACATGGGGACATAAAAAGGTAAAGAGGTCTTGCATAAGGGGTCCACAACTGTCAAATCAGTTGAAGGCCATGGTCGGGTGGGTTAAGAAAAAAGGTGGCAATTAACATCGCAGCTACCACCACATTGCTTCTTGACGGACATATCAAAATGTAGTTGTAGAATTTGGACCTGTATTTTGTTTTTAGTTGTTGTGGTCGCGAGCTGCGGGGTTTAGTGTGTTCCCTTCTCTAGGGACTCTATAATAGGGGTGTCCCAAAAAAATTTTTATATATTCACGGGTGCACTGGCATTTTCTGAAAGCTTATGGGTGAAAGTATTTTTGAGATTTTTTTAAGATTTTTCGATTGACGTTTAGAGGTCGCACAAATCGAGTTTCCCCAAAAAATGGGGTTTTCCCGTATTAATTTCGATGTTTACTTATAACAACTTAATTTTTTTGTTTTAAAATCAACATTTTATAGAAAAATGTCCCAATTTTCTTTTATGAGCACAAACCATGAGTTTTTGCTTTGCATTTGCTTGTTTAGGTACTGTATATTACATTTTTTCGTAAATTTTTCATAAATTTTGTAAAAAACGCATTATAACTTTTAAAAATTTCTATGAAAATTGCAAAAACTAATGATGCAGTTAAAAAGATGGTTAAATTTTTAAAAACTGAAACCAAGAAATTCAAATTTCCTCTTATCGTTCCAGAGTTATACCTTTAAAGCTTTGTACCCATTTCATGAAACTAATAATATTAAAAGATGTTTGCCAGTTTTGCACCGGATTTGCTTAAACATTGAATTATGATTTCGAACTGTGTTTTCAAATTCACCACGGATGCTTTACTTCGCGTTTCATAGGAAATTTTGTATTAGCAATTCCGTTTGAACAACATTTACCATTTGGGTATTACAAGCTACCGAAGCATTATACAATAAATCGTTTGAGTAAAATTCGCCGTTGCCACCAAGAAAAAGTAAAATTTTAATCAAAATTGTCTTTGATGGACAAAACCGTGGTACGCTAAAAATGCCCTGAGCTAAAGTATTTTAATGATATGATCTGTTTTTCTGCTCCTTATAAAGCACTTTACTAATAAAATTTATTTCTTAATTTTGGTGAAGCTTGTTTTACCCCTAAATGGTCAATGTTGTTCTATGGCAATTGCTAGTACAAAATTGTCTATAAGTCGCGAACCAAATCTTTGTTGGCAAAACTGAAAACGCAGTTGTGTATATTATTAGATCTGGTTTATGGCCTATATGAATTGATTTATGGGTGAGTCTAAGAATGGTACTCAAACTCGCGGTTTTTTGGCTGTCGAGTACCATATCTTTTGGTAATGCAATAGCCCATTATACCATCATTAAAAAACGATTTTAATGATAATCTACCATGCGCTTTTAAAGATATTCAAAAATTAAGGTTTACCTTCTTCGGGAGGTACCTTAATCTATTACACGATTGAAGTGAATTTTTTATTTTGCGTTACCCATGACCCTGTCCACATTTGCTGAGTTTTAGAGAATTTTATCTTAAACCATTAAAATCGAAGTTAAATTGTTGTCGTTGTGTGTTGCAAGTACAAAAGGACCCATAAAACGCGAACCGAAGCTTCATTTGAAAAACTGGGTATGAGGTTATGAGTACAGAGGTCCCTTTTGTCATAATTAAAGGGTCTTATGCCGGGGTTTTTTTAGTGTTTATACTGTGTTGCATGAATTCTCCGCAAAAGAAAAAAATATCATTAGTATTGGACTAACTAACTAAGCAGGAAAAATAAAGAGTAAACGCGAAAAATATCAGAATTCAAAGTTTAATGCAAATTCGATACAAAACTGGCAAACATCTTTGAATATAATTAGTTTCATGAAATGGGTACAAAGCTTTAAAAGAATATAACTCTGGAACGGTAAGAGCAAATTTGAATTTCTTAGTTTCAGTTTTTTTAAAATTTAACCATCTTTTAAACTGCATCATTAGTTTTTTCACTTTTCAAGAATTTTTAGAGTTATAATGTCGTTTTTTTACAAAATTTATGAAAAAATTTACGTAATAATTTAATTTATGGTACATAAACAGGCAAATGCTTAGCCAAAACTCATAGTTTATGCTCGTAATAGTAAAAATTTAATTTTTTTAATATTGATTTTACAACTAAGAAAATGGTGGTTTTTACCTGGTTTAAGTAAAAATCGAAATCACTACGGAAAACCCGATTTTTGTGAATTTTGCGACCTCTAAACGTCTTTCGAAAATTTTTTTCACCAATATTTTATAATTTTTGATGAATTATTATTACTCTAAGATATGGAAATGTCAAGGTTAACAATTTGCCAATTTCAAAATCGTTTAAAAACCCTACAAAATGAACTGCTTAATCTAGGTGATAAATTTAATAGTGACATTTGGCTTATCAATTGGACAATTAAACGACGTCATAAAAAAAAAAAAAACAGATAGCTACGTAATGGAATCTTTGCTATTGATAAGAATTCAATGATAATTATCATTAGGTAATTAAAAACCAATACCAAGTTTCTGTACAAAAACAAATATCTAAACAAACTTGGTGGCTCATATTAATAATTACCGTTAATTGTTTTGATTATTTTTATAACAAGAACTGATGTCACTGCGTTATTATTATCATGAACACAACAAATTGCTGTGCAGCAATAACAAAAGATTTTACGATTGTCATAACCAGGAAGGAAGCGCAATTAAATGCGGCAAGAGGAGCCAAAAATCCAGCTTGGAGTTTCATATAAATCCATGGTGAACAACTAGCATTAGACAAGCACGCTGGATGTTTATGAGAGCGCGTGAAATTCAATTAAATCGCTTGTTCAATATTAGTTACACTGTGAGACAGCCAGGCGTTCCTGTCATAAACTAGATTATGGCATAAAATTGAAGGGCAGCAGCAACAGCAGCAGCAGCCATGACAGTGGCAAATAGTTTTTTTTTTTGTATATAATTTATGTGCAAATGTCAGAGCATCAGCCGCTCTGCCGCTCTGTCGCTCTGCCGCCGTAGGCGTTTAATTGCCAACAACGAGCAAATGCGTCACCTTTACGATTAACCGTCATTCAGCCTATAAAGATTAAACGCTTATCTAATTCACATCACCATCGAGGCGGCAGCAACAAAAATTAATTAAACCAAAAACCAAACCATTTTTATATACTTGTCCCACTGTCAAAATGTCAGCTGCTTCTAATTGTAAGAGGAACATTTTTGTTTTTCTTCTTGTGTTTAAGTGCCCTCGGCCAGCAGCTGGCCGGAATGAACCATAAAGTGCAGACCAGAATGCAGATGCATCTGCCGGAAGAGCACAGAGCGCATAACATCAAGGCGTCAGTTGTTTGCTGTCAAAGGCGGACAACAATTTGTGTGCAACGAATGGAATACTAACTAATTAAATTTTTACTTCAACAAACATTGAAACATTCAGCATTTAGCTTTGACTGCTCGCACTCTCTCTCTTTTTGTTCAGTGCGCATTGAAACTGAAACTGAAAACAAGAAATATTCTAGCAAAAAATAATAAATTAATTGTGAAACTTATAATTATTAGTTGTACAACTCTGCTCTCAATTTCATTGTTGCCATAAGTTTGGCAATTTTGAGTCAAATTTTGGTACAAAAACGAAATTCAATTGCAGAACTGTTTGCCTAAATAAGATATTATGCAAATATTTCATAACCCTTGACGTGCTGGGTAAAAACAAACAATTGATTTCAGTTCAGCGACCAAAAATAATTACAAATAGTTTTCTGTTGTTATGGATAGCGACCTATGTATTTATTTGGGATTTTTTTTAGCTGGCTCGAGGTCAAGAGTTTTTGATTTTCCATTATATAATATTTAAAACCATTTTGGGATTTGTCTTCAGGTAAAAAAGGGCACGGCGTCCGCTTAGTCAGCTGTGGAGTTGTCAACTCCACATTCCACGAGTTTTCTTGAACAATTTTGTCATAACTCGTTCTACAAAACCATCTCTGTCCTATAAGAAAACTGCAACATGATTTAGTTCTTCGACCAAATAATAAGGTTTTTTCTATTTCCTGTTACAAAGTTGTCATTTTTTTTTGTACCCAACTCTCTCGTTTTAGTTATCAGACAAAACTCTCATATTCTTTCCTTATTTTAGAAAAGTTTTTTTGAATAATTTTGTTCATATATTTTTAGAAGTTCTACAAAATTAATCTTTTTCTGTTTATAAGAACATTTTTTTTTAAATATCCCACACAAATTTAACAAGTCTTTTTGACCTTAAGAGCGTTGCAGTCGAGTGGCCTTGGATTTCAAAATACACACATAGAGCGATCAATTCAACTTGGAGTACATTCTATGACAAGGCGAATATAAATTTGAGTAGCAAGTGGAATCTTTTCCAAGCCAGAGTGAGATCAATGCAAATGTATGCAGGGCAAGTATGGGGCTATGCATGGTTTAACAAAACGACTATGTTACATAGATTTTTCATCAAAAGGATGCAAATTATATACTTTACCTACTTCTTACTACATACCTAGAAACTGGAGTTGAAGAGGCATACTTATATGGTCTCAATCTGCACTTAAAGAATATTCAGCGGGTCATGTTAGACTATGACTCAAGTATTGTAGATTGTCACATATCCTGACAAAGCAAATAATTAGAAGGATATAAAAGTGACGGCACAAAAATGCGAAATGAATGAGGTATCAGTGGTGTCATATGAGTGAAAATCGCATATACAAACATCTTGACTACACTAGACGATTCTAGTTCACTAACTTACTGTTGGACTTTTAAGGCTCGTGCTGACCTTTTAAGGCTTAGTGGAAGTACACATCAGATAAAACATGCTGATTGTGCAATTTAAAAGATTGAAAACATACGTCACTTTCTGGGAAGATGTCAAGTGCTCAATGAATTAAGATTTATTGTATTTTGGAAAGCCTACACTAAATGAGGCTAAAATATATGAACTGCTGAAACCGATGAAATTCTGCCGGTGTAAGAAACTTCTCCAAAAAAGCCATCGATAAAGCCATCTAACTTGGATGAAAGGACCCAATAGGGGGTCTGGACGCAGACGATTGAAGTGCATAGCGCGTAAATGGGCCCACTTTGAAGTAATGCGAAAGCTTTTCCGAAGTAGATTACGGGTCGACCTGAGGGGGGGTTTTTAGTGGGTGGGAGTCCCTCATACCCTACTGCTACGGCAGACTAGAAATGCATAACGCATTTTACCCTCCTCTCCAAAAAAAAAAAATACCAATTACTATTACAAATTCTATTATAATTACCGCAATTACAATTACCATTACAATTATTATTACAATTACTATAAAAATTACCATTACAACAATCAAAACAACTGATATTCCAATTACTATTCCAATTGCTATTTCAATTACCATCACAATTGCCATAACAATTACTATTCCAATTCTTTAGGTAATTATAAACCCAATAACCATTACACTTATAATTATTGCAATAATTGTACCAAAAAAAATTGAATTATTGGCAAATAAAACTGATAGACTTAATTTCCGATGCAATTTTTTATTGCATGAAAGTATTTCTAATGATGATTAAATTTGTTATTACGAAATAAATTGTAATGGTAACTAAATTTTGATTATCCCAAAAAGTTTTTTGGTTCTTAATTAATAGACCTCGATTGTGCATATTTGCATATTTTTTAAGAATTAAGATAGGTAAATTCTGATGATACCAAAGTTCGAATGCATATGCACAATATAAGCCAAAATATACAAAATATGCAAAACAAATGCAAAATATGCAAAATAATTCCCATGTTAAACAAATCGAAAAATAATATAAAACCGATTTAAAGGGCGGTATACATATTGAAAGTTGCCCCTTTAGGCATTTTGACCAACTTTGACCATTGATATCTTAAAAAGTTGACGTGCTAGAATAATTTTGAGAATTGACTTTTACTCAGCTTAAAAGCCTCCGTCGAACGTTATCAGCCTCATTTCCCGGCCCGCGATGGCCCAATATTTGTTGAACTGTGTTATTGTCATATATTAAAGTAGAGGAAATGAGACACAGAAAAAAAAATCACGATACTTAGTATCACACGGGTATTTTGAGTAGTAAATCCACCTTCATCTGAAAAAATATCAACATGATATTATAGCGTCCATATGTTAAGGCAGAATGATATTCAAATTTCGCTTTTAAATCCATTCCGAAATCAATATTTTCAGATTCCTTAAACAAATTCATTGACTTGGCCTCTGTTACTCCCTCCATGCTATCTGCATAAAATGATGCCACTTTCAACCATGTATACCACCTGGGTATGATCGGTTCTGGTGGTAACTCCTCGTTGAGTATTTGCTTGTTGCGTTGTACTTTGAGCGAAATATTATGCATTTTTTTAAGACATTATATGAACGAGTTAGCGTCAGGGAAACGATGTTCTTACTTTTTCCGCAATTAAATTCAAAGCATGTGCCAAACAAGTTTTGTGTATAAGATTCGGTTAAAAAACATTTCCTTTTTTTACCAGCTTAATCATATATGCCGCAGCGTCCGTGAAGAGCACCAGAACTTTTGACTTCTTTCCGTGTGGCCACTGAATACGAATGCTTTCGTTGACAAGTCGAGAAACAGTTGCATAATTTACTTCTTCCAACTGTTTACACGACAATAAATGAGCATAAAGATTAATTTTCGCTCAATGTTTCTACAATCAAATTGTTATATTCTTCTGTATAGCTTGCACCTTATTTTTTAACGAGTGGAATTTAGTTTATCAATGAAATTCATTTTTGTATATTTAGGACTGGACAACTATTAAAACGATATGGAGAGGCGTCGACGAAATTTCGATTCGGTGAACGTGTCAATATCGTGATATTTGTAGAAACTTAAAAGGCTTTTCGCAGAGGTTAAAACATGAACTACAATTTTTGTATTTTTTAATTCATTTTATGTACACCCTAAAAGTAATCGTTTAAGCTGGTATCATTTAACTTTCTTATCGGCGTCCACCCTATTGTCCAGTTTGTTTAGGTAGGTAACAGCTATCTATTTACAACGTCACTCACCATTGGGATCTTGAGATCCTTCTCGATGCTTATGTAAATCTATGCAGGATAGTGTTTTATGCGAACTTTGTGAAGGTAGATTTTGTCAGTAAAGCCCAAGAACCCTACCAAGCGCTTTCTATGAAATTCTTTTAAAATACAACCAAACCAACCTTCTCTTTTTTTGGCTAAAAATGTTTGAAATTACCAATTTGACTAGTTGATAAACGATATTTTTAATCAATTGTGCATGTCTTTAATTTCAATGTGCATACACTTTTGATGTCAGTTGCTTTGATTTAAGTTGCCTCTTTTATATTCGACACTTACGGAATTTTAGCTTGGGAATTACAAACGGTTGAAAAAACTTTTGGGTTAAAATCAAAGAGAGAAAATTTAAAATTTAGCAACTTTTTTTTTTGTGTGTATAATGTTGGCCTCCTTCCAGGCGGTGGAAAAAGAAGCAAGACGCAAGGGCGTGTTGAATAAAAGGACAAGGAATCACAAGGCCCTGTGTAAGATTTGATAGAGCGATTGTAAAATTGATCCTCACCCGGAGCACTTATTTTCTTCATTTATTTGATTTCTGCTTCGACCACCAACAAAGTGATTGGGGCAACTGGGATGGTCATTGGGCTGCTGAGCGATATTGGAAATGATTCTGGCCTCCAGATTGACCGCAAATGCCTAAAACGTACTGGCCCAGAAGCCATCTCGGTTTGAATTTTGCGGGAAATTTTATACATTTCTCTTATTTGGATCCCAGCCCAACGGAACATCGAGGGCAACTGCAAAGCAGGACACTAAAGGCATCCTAACCTATGGCCAATTGTAGCTCATTTTAGAAGATTTCTTTGAGCTCAAAGCAAGCCAGCAATTTGAAGAGCTCTTTACCTGTAAAATTATTGCAAGACAATAAGCTTCACGCACCTTTCTGACTCAGTAAACCTCTCTGCTTACCTGTGCTTAAAGCCCGATTTTCTGCTACTTTCAATGACTTGTACAGAAGTGGACGAAACGAGGAACGGTTTTTTGTTCTCAGTGGACTCTTTCTAGGAACTCTTTGAGCTCAAGGAGACTACGCCTGGACATCTATAGGATTTCCGTCGTGCTTAAAGTGCTTAAAGACTAAAAACCTTTCTTAAAGAAGAAATGTTCATGTTGATTTACAATTTTAAATCCAAGCCACATTTTTAAACATTTTTCGTCTTGCCTTCCTTAAGCTTAACCTTGAATATCTAACTGACTTTCTTTTATTTAAGTCCTCTCTGCTTAAGCCATTAATCTTGCCAACTGATTTACATAAAAACATACATACATTCCAACTAACTGGCCGTAATCATATGTAAGATAACTCTATGCATAGTGGGAATAATAAATTTTTGTGTGAAAATTGTCTACACACAACGAGTAAGTTATCGTTTTAGCAGTTTAGTTTTAGCCAAAAATTAAGGTCACTTATTTCTGGCATGGATAATGTGATGTATATGGCAGTATAAATTCAATTTAATTTGCGTCCAACTGCGTCAATGTCGAACATTGAACGCTACACGGTTGTTGTTTTTCATATGCCAGAGAGTTTCCATGTTATGCTCATAAATCAAGCCAACATTCAAATGTTATCAGTGTGACGGGAAATTCCAATGCAGTCAAATAATGTTAGAGTGTGAGTTAGATAAGCAAATAGCCGCTGCTCAGTGAGCTAGAGCCACTGCAGTAGGACCATTTACCCAGTACATGAAGATATGCTGTCGTTGTGTGGGTGCCACCAGCTCTCTCTCTTTGTGCCCTCTCTTTGGCTAATATCTATGCTTAAGCCATGTACAAACGATAAAGGCCAGAGTATTTTCATTAAATAATTGCTTTCGCCTGTCCAATGACAAACGCGCTCTTTTAACTCTTTTTCTATTTACTCAGACCAAAACAGGTGGGCAGCAGCCAGAAGCGTTATAAATAGCAATACGCTGCCTACTTTGAGGCGTAGCTGCATTATAAATGGTCCGCCCTTAAATTGCTCGTGGCTCATTCATGCTCATCTATCGGTAACACAACTCGTGCGCGTTTCGGCGATCAAAAAGCAAGTGAAAAAAAAAAAAAAACAGTGTAGCCCAAAATTTTAACTTGGTTTTCAACATGGCTAGTGCCTGTACAGTTTGCAAGTGAAAAAGCCCAAATATAAAAGAAGAAGGAGAAAAAGAAACAAGTAATCTAAAACTGAGCTGAAAACTCTTAACACGCATACGCCATGTGTTCCAAGGCAATGGTAAGTGCAAGAAATGCAAAGAAATTTACATGGCTAAAGGAAAAAAAACTTTTCACAACAAGTGCCTGAGACCAAAAGCAAACAAAAAATCAGAAATTTATGTCAGATCAAAGCCAATCAACAATTTGGGTCATCATTACACTGGGCAACATGATTTTAAAGGAACTAATCAGTTTTAAGTTTTTAAGCCTGTCTAAAAGTAAGCAAAATTGAGAAAAATTCTTTAGCTGGCTCGAGGTCAATGTTTTTACGTGTTTAATAATAACAAACAAATCGAAAAATATTTTTTGATTTTCCTATATATATTTTAAACTCCCTTCGGGATTCGTCTTCAGGGAGAAAAGACACAGCGTCCGCTTAGTCAGCTGTGGAGTTGATAACTGAAAAAATCATAGGTCATATCAACGAAAATTCAGTGAAAACCTGTCTTCTTATTTTATTTGAGCTTTAATACTTTGCAGACTGTTCACCGTCTTTTTAGTTAAAACATTTTTTCAATGCGAACAGCTCTCAACCAAGACAGAAAATATAAAAGTAAATTGGTTGAACAAAAAGAAATGATCTCCTCAACAGAAACATCTGGACAAGACACTTTTTATAGACTACACATGTTTGCTTGTCGAAAAGCCAAATGATTGAATTGGAAGGAATGAATGTATACCTTCAAACATACACATTAACTTTTACAAAATCATGTGCAAAAATTAACCCAACCAAATGAGAGCCCTTTAGTCGAGTGGCCAGACTTCACTTTCACCTTTTACATTATGCTTTTCCATTCACTTATCACACACCCCTTAGCTAGTCGCTGCTTTACCCGGCGCTCCACCATGCTGAAAAGCAATCAAAAATATTTCTTTTATGTTTTTTGTTGGATCTTTTTGAGATTATATCGATATTTGGTCCAAATTTTAGGGGAAACAGGGCAAGGCCCAGCATTGGGGTTCCCAAAAAAAGCCAAAATATACAAGATACCCTGTCAAAATTAGAAGAATTTATCCCTACCCAAGTCCCGGCATTTGTACATATCTTACAGATGGCGCCGAGATGTAATAATTTTTTTTGTTTCCAAAAAAAAAAAAAAAATAAATTGGGGCTAAAGAAAGTAAAAAATATATAGGGTGTATATATATTTGAAAGAAACCAAAAAAACCTTAAGCACGGTACGGAGTACTCCAAACTGTTTGGGCGCACAAAAAAAGTAATTTATTACGCGTGTGGAACCTAAAAACAAATTAGTGTGCTAAAATAGACAAAAAATGCCAAATACGCCAACAAATGACAAATTTGGGATTTTTAAGTTAATCTAACACGGTAATCCAGATGCGATTTGTTTATAAAAATTGAAAAAATTATCAATAAAAAATGCAGAATAGGAAATACGGATAGTTAAGGGTGTAGCCAGGGGGCACCTCTCCAGCACAAATCGTGTTGGAAGAGAGATGAGGATGCCAGAAGCAACCATCAATGTCTCAGTTGCCTTATTTTCGGCAAGGGGGAAATATGGGAAGATTTACCAGCGCTATGAGTATTCTGATAATGCGAAGACAGATTGGAAGATCTAATGTACTTCACACAGAATGGCATGTTCAATAGATACGTTAAAGTCACGGTACCCTGTACGCACTGAAAAGTGCATACGAATCAATGAGCCTGGCTGGTGGCCGACTAGCGCCCCCAGGAGACCGGAGTCTCCCAGATAGCCATTTGAAAAGCAAACTTTCGGACTTGACAATTCCATATGATATAGAACTCCACGTCGAGACTCAATTTAAAACTCAGCAAGCCCCAGGCTTGGTTCAGAGGATAAGGACTGGGGTCGGCATAGTTGTCACGCCCGTTATGACGAGGGACGTCATCATGCCCCTTTCGGGACGAAGGTTACCACAACAGTTCGAGACATATCTTCCATATGAGCGCCAAAAGTTTTATTTGCCTCTTTGAGTTGACGCCAAAACGAAACATCCTCTCCAGCCGCAATACGAATCTGGTGTCGTGCAAGACTAATCAAAAATGTAATAAATTTTCATATAAAAATTAAAAAAAACTTTTACTGTTGCTTTTATCCCGGACATGATTGTTGCAGATCTTTGTCGGCTGCTGCTGGAGGCTCTCCATGTCAACTGCAGCAAAATTATATTTATTGGTGAGGTTCCAAATACTTATCTTTGCCTCTACGGTATTAATCATCGCAATTTCACCCTTCTTTTCTGACATTTTTATGCTTCTGAGCGTCAAAATAAATAAATTTAATTACTTTGGGCGCCCAAAAAAGGCTCGAACAGCTGGTAATACAATCCACAAATTCAGAGTTCGACGTTCGAGTTCGATGTTCGTGTGGATTGACATTTCGTTTCTCTGCGTACACACCGTAAAAGGTTTGACGTCAAATTGTTTGCGTGTGGTTTTACAACGTTTTTTTTATATGGAGTTTTTCGTTTGCGAGCGCTTTTTGAGTACTCCGTACCGTGCTTAAAATTTTGGGCCTTGAAACAGAAACCGAACTAAAAGTGTTTTTGGTCTTCCTCTATATATTGAGCACCAAAAACCTGCTTTTGTTTTGCAGACACAGTGAAAGTGTTCAGCAATTTTGGCAATCTCTTCTTGTCAGCTAGAGACATCTATGAATATACATAAAACAAAGACCGGTTAGTTTGTTATGAGCTTAGATTAGGTCGTTTAGGCCAATCGGTCCAAAAGACCTGGCAATTTTGAAAATATTATAAATTATATAGAGTTTAGCATGTAATGAATACGGATTGAGTTCGAAATTTAAAATTGGGGCAATTCCTTTTTATTTAATATCTGTTTAAAATATTTAATTATAATTTTTTTTTAGATCGTTTTTTGAAACGAAATCAAAATAGTGACCGCTGAGACATTTCATAATTAATTTTATTTTATGAATAAGCCTGGGAAAACTACCCCAGAAGATTTTAAATTATTTTGAATCAGGGATGATAGCTATTATCTAGAAGGGTATGTGTGCTAAGTTTCAAGTCAATAGGTCTATTGGTTGACGAGCAATATGCAGAAATTTAATAAAAAAAATCTCACATCACGTTTTATCATGAACTGTTGATTGAATATTGATAAGATTTAACATAGTTATCCGTTACGAAATTCGGGATATTTTACTCTTAGTCCTTTGGTCAAAAACGGTGGTCAAAATTTTCAAAATTTTAAATGACCACTTTCCAGTTTCGACAATACCACGGAATTTTTACAGCTGATGTGTCTTTTTACCATCTAATTAAGATAAAAAATTCAGATTTTTAGGAGTGGTGCAACAAGGTCAAATTAATGAAAAACATTAAAATATACGTATTTAATTATGTTTTAATCTTTATCTCGGCAGGCTTGGCTACGCGACCAACAGCCAACAGTTCGCATGCCATTAGGGCAGCTGCAATAGTGCCCCATAATGCAGTCAAGAGTTTCGCCATTAGGTGTTTATTTAATAAAAATGTGATATGTTTTTCTATTAATGTTCCGGGATTTGATTCGTAATATAATGCAATCATCTGTTTTCTGTAACTCCTCTTAAAAAGATTTGATCCGACAAATCTCGATCACTCTTTAGATAGCACGCTATCTTGCGCAGGATTTCTATTTTTGGCAGCATTTAATTGTCAACTTTTCCACCAAGAAGCTGGTACTTTTGTTATAAAATTCCGTGTAAAGCTTTAAATGCCCACCTAATTTTGATGCCGATCCAGGATTGTTTTGCTTCCCAGGTCAGCAGCTGTTTTCTTTTGCGATTCAGAGCTGGCAGAAGAACTTTATAGCCTTTTCCTTCGAGATCCTCAACAGTATCTCTAAACCCTTGATCAACAACAATTATTTCTCCTGGCTTAAGCAATTTTTGAAGTCCGTCCAGATCATGTAGTAACTGCTTTATAATTGTTGCGTTATTTACATTGGACTTATATGGTTCTGCCATGTCAAAAATATAACCATTGTTGGTGCAAATTTTAGATGGCTTGCACAGCGGAATTTCTTCTGATCTGAGCATGATTTCTTTTTCGGATTTGATAGCGGATATGTGTTTCATCGCAAATGATCACCAATTTATCGACACCTATTTTTAATAACGATTTGGTTATTTCTGTTTTATTTGC
>JAEIFU010002543.1:0-42082 GCA_018904235.1 Lordiphosa stackelbergi
AGAATTATGTGTTAGCATATAATATTGATTAATAACGAGTTTGGGAGCCATAGCATTGAAAACAAAAAAGTATTTCTCACTAAGACTTTTTTCAGACCTATCTATTTTATGGCAGCTATACTATATAGTTGCCCGATTTATAAAACTTGCTGAAATTTTGTGAAAGCATAAAGAACTCATAAATACGGGGGTTGGGGCGATAGCATTGAAAGCAAAAGTTTTCTCACTAAAACTACTTTTTTTCAACCGATCGTTCCTATGGCAGCTATATGCTATAGTCATCCGATCCGGCCGGTTCCGACAAATGTGAGCGTATTTATACCAAAAAGACTTCGTGCTTTGGTTATAGCTTTAAAACTTACGGAGGAGATAGCATAGAAACATGTTGGACGGACAGACGGAGAGACGGGCAGACGCACGAAGACGGACAGACGGACGGACAGAGGATGGCTATATCAACTCAGCTCGTCACGCTGATCAAGAATATATATTATGTGGTCGGAGATGCTTCCTTCTGTGCGTTACAAATCCGGACGGTTTTAATATGCGCACCTCAGGGTATAAAAGAATTAAGTTCACTCTCTGTTTTTTGAGTTTCGCTATGACCAGGCATATTAGTGGGATAATTAGTGAAAAGTGACACCTTTTCTAAGAGGTACGATTTCCGACATTTCTTGTAAAGTTTTTCATTTTCGGGCTTGAGCTGGAGCCCGGAGTAAAATTGTGGACAGAAGAAAATTCGCTTTCGCCTTGCAGAGTACTAAAAAAACTATTTTTTACCGAGGTGACTTCGAATAATTGCCGTAAAAATTATTTGGGGGAAGCCCCAGACGTGTTTTAGTTATTCACAATTTATATTTGGAAATCACGTCGTTAAGGCAGGGAAGTCGAATTACTTTTCTTAACCTAAAAGATGGGAGTGTGTGGGTCAAACCATGCTATATTTTTGTAGCCTTTTCGTACTTTTTTCATTATGGGATGTATTGGATAATCATACATTATAGGGTTTGGATCCAATCACATTAAACACAGACAGAACCGCAAATTGGTCACCTTCCTTTCCTTATGGACGCCAAGTAAATTTTTATAGGAAAATATCGTGGCCGTTTCTTGTTTATGTAGGGTTGCAAAAACATCGATTGTGAAAATAATCATCGATGTCTGCAGCTTATATAAAAATATCGATGCATCGATGTTACCATCGATGTTTCTCCAGCTCTATGATAATTGGCCCAAAGGAAGCTTATTATGAGAGAAGTCTTAACCCCCAAAATGTGAGCTTGTTTCGAGCTCTTTTGCAGAAGTTTTACGCTTTGTGTTATATTGTGAATTTGTTAAATTTCAATTACTCGAAAACGTATTAAAATAAAGTTTTGCAGTTTTTTTCCAAATGTTCAGGATCAAAAAGCCCTTATAAAAAAATTTTTGACAAATTTTTTTTACCTTCTTGAAAAAAAAGGATTTTTTCAAAAACTTAGTCTAGCAAAAAAGACCCATCCTTCCAAAAATTCTCAAAAGATATATGTGAAAGCCGCATCTTTTCCAAACATTTTGAGTGCCAGAACATATCGGTAGCTTAAAAATTGAGGAAGTTATGGCCATTTTTGTCATGTAATCTCAAAAATATCAGTATGAAAAAATTGATCATAAATTTCTAATAAATTTTATTTTTGGTTCTTTCTTTGCCCAAACATCCCTTTTGAGCTATTAAATAAAAAGGGGCTTACAGAAAAAGGTATAAAAAGACTTTCAACGACTTCTGTCTTGGTGTGGACATCCACACCAAGCCTGTACGGGAAAAAATT
Organism: Lordiphosa stackelbergi; assembly: GCA_018904235.1. NCBI lineage: Eukaryota > Metazoa > Arthropoda > Insecta > Diptera > Drosophilidae > Lordiphosa > Lordiphosa stackelbergi. The sequence continues at coordinate 1,806 of JAEIFU010002543.1, forward strand.
TTTTTATATCCTTTTTTTTTTTGTTTTTTTATTCCCTGTTCTCATTAAAAATGGGAAAAGGGGGATCATGAAGTTGTGCAAATGTATGTAACAGCCAGAAAGAAGCACCTCCGACCCCATAAAGTATATATATTCTTGATCAGCATCAACAGCCGCGTCGAGTTAGCCGTTGTCTGTCCATCTGTCTGTCTGTATGAACGCGTCGATCTCAGAAGCTATAACAGGTAGAGGCACAATTTTTGGCATGTATGTAGGTGTATACTGTACCCACATCGAGTTTGTTTCAGATTTGGAAACTTTGTCCTTCTCTATCTTTTAACAGCGAAAAACTGTCTTTCTCTCTGTATAAACGGGTGGATCTCACAGACTATAAGAGGTGGAGCCACAAATTTTTGCATGTATGTAGGTGTATAAAGTACCCAGATCAAGTTTGCTCCAGATTTGGCAAATTCCTCCTCCTCCTTCTTCTAACCGCGAAAAACTGTCTGAGCTACAATCTTTAAGCTTGAACCTAGTGACTTAATATATATTCAGTAAGGCCTAATATCTGTCTATTCTGTATACCACTATAAGATCCGAACAAAAACACCGAAGATATGCAAGTGCGACTCCCCATTTATTCAAATAAATTTTAATATAAAAGGAGTTCCAAACTATAGGAACCACTTGGAACAGGGTATTTCGCTGTCGTGGCTCTCGAGCGCAACACTCTTAATTGTTTGTTATTATAAATTTAGTATTACTGTTGTTGCTTGTGGCACGGAAATACTTGTTGCTGCTGCTAGAGGCTCTCCCATGTCAACTGCATCAAAATTGATGTTATTGGTGAGGTCCCAAATTCTTATCTTTGACTCTACGGTATTAAACAGCGCAATTTTTCCTCCTCATGAACGCTTTTCAAATGATTTTTACGTTCACCCTTCTTTTCGGAAATTTTTTTGCTTCTGACCGTCAAAATAAATTAATTTAATTACTTTGGGCGCCCAAAAAAGGCTCGAACTGCTTCAGATACCATCCACAAATTCAGAGTTTGACGTTCGAGTTCGATATTCGTGTGGATCGACTTTTCGATTCTCTGCGTACACACCGAATAACGTTTGACGTTTAACCTTTTGCGTGTGATTTTACAGAAGTTTTTTTATATGGAGTTTTTCGTTTGCGAGCGCTTTTTTGAGTACTCCATACGGACATCTGAAGTACGTAATTTAGCTAACTTCCCCCTATGTTTCGTCGCCGTGGAACGAAAGAGCAGTGTTACCAGACTTAAGAAAAAATACGCCAAAAATTTCAGTATTTGGTATTTTTAATTTAGTTACCGGTAGATCACACTGCTCGATTGTCTGTATTTCGTTTTGATGCCAAGTTGATTTTTTGTAGAAGCACGGCCACTTCTCCTCAAGACTTGTTCAAAAAATTTAAGTCCGAATTGGCTTGGGGGATCACAAATGGCATTAACGCTCTTTCACCGCCAAATTTAGAGAAATTTTTTCGTCATGGAAAAATAATTCAAAACAACTATTTCGCTCTTGTTTTTCTGCCATGTTTTTAGTCATTTTTCCACACATTGCTCCAAGCAATGTAACATTCAACTTTGCACCTCCGTACATGCAAAAAGTTCAAGAGGAGAAAGTGTAACTTCTGCTTCTTCTTCTCTCAATTTTTGTATGAAACTTCTCGTTACTTCCGATGTCCCTATGGGGCTTTAAGCAAAAAAATTTTACTGTTTCGATACGAGGGCAGTTCATAAAGTCTCGGCCGTCGAAGTGGGGGGTCCAAAAAAAAAGTGGTGGCGACCATGATTCCACGTCTCCAGAATGTGTGAAATGAAAACCCAAGACGGGGTTATAATCAGTATAGATGTCATTCTGGTCTGACCCTCGAAAAAATTTTTTTGGATTTTTTTAAATAAGATGACGGCCATTGAAAAATAAGAATTTAATTTTGGGCCCTTGTAGAGTCAGTCTAACAAAATTAAAAAAATTTTTAAAATTTTTAATGAAGGGTAAGACTCAAAAATAGTGACAATTTTTTAAGGTCGATTTCACTTTGAATTCATTCCCAAATATCAATTTTTATTTTTTTCGTAAAATGGAGATAATTTTCATGGCCACAGTTCGAAAATCGTGGTTTGAGTTAATCCCCAAATGTTTTTAAAGTTTTTGGAAAAGTAATTTGAAAACTGCTTGTTTTTTTTTTTCATTTCATTTTAGTTTATCTGAAAGATAATAAATATATACTAACTAAATTAAGTTTCCACACAAAAAAAAAACATTCATTTTTTTATTCTTGCCCCCCCCCCAATCTAGTCTCCAATCCGAGCTCTCATTTCAAGTTTGTATTTTTTTTTTTAAGATTAATCTACTTATATATAAATATTTATTCTATTTTGTAGTGGGGTTGCAATGAAAGGTTAGGTAAAACATTGCCTGAAGGTTTTCTAGAATTAAGATAAAAGGGGAAAGGAATAAAAGAACTATTGGCCCTAGTTAGAAGTCCACCAGCACTTGTTCCTAATCAGGTTGCTAATTCTTTTGTCCCTATCTGAAATTGAAATGTCAAATCTTTGTTTGTTTCTGTAAGTTTATGCTCAGTAATTGACTTTTTATTGGCTCTTCTATAAATGTGATACATTAGGTATGCGTCTGCATTTTGGGTAAGTTTGTTTTTGTCCAAGTATACGAATATTTTGGGTGGGGTGAAGCCATTTTTGAGGCACTGTACGAAATATGCATTGCTCTCATAGTAATGCGCTCTTATTAAAATATTTTCGGCATCGTACATACATCTCATTATGTGACTTCTGGTTAAATTAAAGATATGGTTGTCAATTCTGACAATTTCTGTGGCATTATATAGCTTTTGGTTCGAAATATATTTTTGAAAATCGGATCTGGGGTCTCTGTACATTGACGTACACGCTCTTAGAATTTTCCTTTCGAATTTCCTCAGCCTTTCCATGTACATTATTGGTACATTATTGTCTTGGTTCTGCTATCTATAAGTTTACTTCCGAACATTTTTTTGTAAGCATAGTAAGCGTTAGTCGTCTTCTTAATTTGTAGGTTTCAATCCTTCTTTTTGACTTTTTAGTGGAGAGAGTTCGTAAGTGGCTTGTTTTTCCATTCTTCCTAATACACTGCAGACATCAAGTCGTTTTTTGGATAAAGTCCAAGTTACTTGATCGTTTTTTTTAAAAGAGTAATCGTTCGGATCGTTTTTTAGAGAGCCCTTGTTTGAGCCCTAAAGTCGTTCTTTAACTTCGACTGGTTTTGTTGTGGAAAATTGTGTTAGTTTATTGCTTTAAAATAAACGAAATTGTTAAATGAGACTATGGAAGAGGTTGTTTAAACATTTCGTTTAGTTTTTCATTATGTTTTGTCTTTGTTTTTTTTTTTTTTTTTTTTAGAGCTTAATCAAATATACAACGTTAAGATGTTCATTAAAGTGTCCTCTTTTACTATTGGTTTTTTCACGATTTTCACAAACCCGTGAATACGATTTTTAGACCACTTTGAGTTTGAGCACAAAGATTCTTGAAGTGTGTTAAAATGGACGTAAAACATTAGTGTATTCGATTTCATATATAAAAATGGAGTTCATCTATAAAAAAAAACACAAAAAAACAAAGATTAAAAATTTCTGGCCTTGTAAATAAATGCTCCATCAAATGTAACAGTACAAAACACAGATTCAACAAGCCCGTACTAATTGGATGACTTTAAATTAATTTAAACAAGGGACGTGATCAGAATATATCACCTAATTTTGGACGTCGCGTCGTTTTTCATAGTCTGACCCTGATCTTGTTGTTTAAATAAAAGGAAGGCACAAATATTAAGATACCTCTTCCGACGATGTCATTGTCTTTTGACGTGCCTCTTTTACATTAAGTTGAGTATGGACCCTTTTAGAAGATAATACGACGATACCTTCGTGGATCCGATATTGAAATAAATACTTTTACATATATCAGCTATAGAAATAATAGTCCAAATTGAACCAAATTTGTAGACTTTTTGGGGGCTTAACGTTATAAACTGAATCATTCGAAATCTTTATTAGACTTTATGCCCAAAAAATCGACTTTGACCATTGTGCACTGGTGGGCGAAAAAGGATACTTTCGCATTTGTTGCTGTTAATTTTTAAATGCCAGTTAATGGCATAATTTTCAATAAAAATAAGAGTTTTTTTTAAGGTGGTTTTTTTTTTAATATGTTGTGTCGTCAGAGTGGTATATCACAATATCGTCCGCAAAGGCTATTATTTTATCGACTTTATGTAGGAGGTCATTCAAAAATAAGCTGAAAAGGATTGGGGCATTTACCGTGCCTTGTTGAAGGCCATTAGTGACATTAAAGTCCCTTGTGCTCGTAGAGTTATTGATGTTAACTCTAAATTTTCTTTCTGTTATCATATTGTATATAAGGACTAGTAAATGCAAGGGAAAGTTATATTGCACAAGTTTGACTATCAAGCCTTTAGTCCAAACCGTATCAAAAGCCTTTTCAAGGTCTATAAAGCAAGCTCCAGTGACATTTTTTTGTTCCATGCCCAGTTGATTTCGGATACTAGCAGGTTGATTGCGTGTACAGTTGAATGTTTATATTTAAAGCCGAATTGTTTTTCACTGTAAAGCTTCTTTTCTGCAACTGTTCTGTTAATATTGATATTTATGATTATTTCATAGATTTTGCTTATGTTTGGAAGCATACTTATGGGGCGCAGGTTTTTAATGTTATTTTTATCTATCTCTTTTTTAGGGATTACTACAAGTTTAGCTGTTTTCCATTGTGGTGGGAAGTATGAATTGTTAAGCATATTGTTAAAAAGTGAACAGTACTCTAAGAGCAATTCAATTGGAAGGTGTTTTATTACCGTGTTGGGAATTTCATCTATACCTGAAGAAAGTTTGTTTTTCAGTCTTGAAATGATGTCTATTAGGTCGCTTGGTGTAACAAAATAGCATTCTGTCTGTGATTGGGTAAGGGCGTTAGCTTTAATAGCAGGTGAAAATGAAGTTTTGGTCGTTCGCATGCTGTCAAATCTAGTTTTTATATCTAAAAACTGATTGAAGCATTGCTGGACCTGGCAGTGGACTATGTTATTGGGTATATTCTGTTTTTCAGAATGTATAGATTGAAAGTAGTAGCCGACCACGTCATTCAAGTCTCTATCTTTCCTAAGCACATAGCTGTTGTTGACTGGATTATTTTCTAAATGAGTAGGGTCTAGACCAGCGTCTTGTATCGCATTGAGATAAGCGTGTGGAATATTTATATGACTTAAGGTCATTTCAGTTCTCTTCAGGAAGTTTCTTTTGACTATTGAAAATTTAAAAGGATTGCTTGGGGTAAGGTGGACCAATTTCTTTTTGAGTTGAGTGTTCAGATTTGTGCGGATATTTTCGTCTATGAGCTTTTGATAAGTTTTAATCTTACTTTCAGAAGTGTTACAGAGCTTTGTGGGAGGTGTATTTGCAGACGGTTATGTTGTTTTATGAGTGTAAGTATTTTTGATTTTTCAGAAAGAAGTTTTTTAATTATTGCAGATTTGGTGAGATTTTCAATAGGGCTATTGTATTTGGATTTTGGTGTATTGGCTTCTATAGCCTTTATAATTATATTATTAAGCTTGCAAATATGATTATCAATTTCTTGATTGGTCAAGTTTCTATCGTTTGGTGTTGGAGTTTCGTCTTGAAGAAACGTTTTGCATGTTCTTTGAAATCTATGCCAATTAGTTCTTTTATACTAGCCGCGATATTGTATCATTCTAAATTGTAATGTTTACTAAATTTAATCTTATCTTTTATAAGTATTGCGACACCTCCTCCTCTAGAAGCGTCTTTTCTATCCTTTCGTATAAGATTATAATCGGCGAAGCTTAGTTTATGTTTTTTTATTTTTTTTTTAGGAGTAAGATGTCTGGGTTTTGTTCATTTAGAAATTTACTTAATTCTAGTCTTCTGCTTATGTAAATCAAGGAATTTACTTGTTTGCTTTTTTTACTGAAGACATTAGTCGACTAAAAAGGTTATATATTCTAAAGCATTTCGAATTTAAAAAAACCTCTTTGGGGCGTTATTCTCAAATATTCAAGCTATAAAATAAAAAAATGCAACAAAAAAAATGGAAAAAAATTTTGCACGTGGAGAATACCCCCTTAATACGGTTATATAAAATATACGGTTGACAAAAATAAAAAAATAAATGACCCATTTGAACTGAAATATTTTTGTAGTGTAGTTTGGAATGCTGATCCCAAAAATTAATTTCAAAATTTTTTTCATGGTTCCGTTTTTGAAATATGGGTCATTCTTTTTCAAATCGAACAGGCTCAAAATTCAATAAAAAAAAGAAATCGAAATAAGATCTCGACACTCCCACCGAAACGTAATTTACGGTTTTGGAAAAAAAATTGTTGTTAAATTTATAAACAATTTTTAAAAATCGTCAAAAACGAAAAAATGGAAAAAAGGGTTTTTTAAAAACGTGATATCTCAGGTTTGGTTTATCGGACAGGTATCAAGTTGATATTGGTGAAAAGTATTTTACTGTATCTACTCAAATTATAATTTAATAGATTTTTAAATTATTAAATTATTTAATAATATTAAGTAATTGTTGCTAAAAATTATTTATAATTTTTTCTCAGTGTTAACCACCATGATATAGCTTCTAATTATTAACAATTTATTGCCCTAAACGTAACTTAAAATTTGGTGTTTTTAAAAAGATGGAGACTTTCAGTCAGTTTCAAAGCTCTATGACTGAAACATGGCAAGTGGGCTTTAATTACATCAAGCTTTTCAAAAATGTCAACATCACGAAGATGGGACGTCTATTTCTTATAGCTGCTTTAATAGCCTTAATTTGGAGTACAACACTTGTTCATAAGTTATTTCATAATTGAGATATTAGAAATTAAGTGAGAGGTCCTTTTTCGAAAATGCGAAAAACGGTAATTTGGAATTATCTCGAAATCTGTTCTACTGAGAAATTTATAAGCTCCAAATTCGGATTCAACGCGTGATTTCACCTAAGGAGTGACATCAAATTGTAGAGGATGAAAAATCGTGTTAACTTGTGTAATTAATGGGCTCCTTTTGTTTGTACGTGCACAATGTACATATCGCTCACTATACTGGCATAACTCAAAATAATCCATTTTGAGAAAAACGTGTTTAAAGGTTTCAATGCGCTTAACCCAGAAAAAATGATTCTTCTAGTTTCGAGTTAATTAATAAAAATATTATAAATTTAGAATGCTTATTAATAAAACATGAAAATATGATGTCTTAAATGAAAGCCGATGTATGTTTGCTCAATATCGACTGCAGGACAACTGAGATATGACGTTCTTGCATTAACATGAAAATGAACCTGTAAAATTATAATGAGACATATTTTTATATCACATGAAAAGTAGAAGAGATATCAATACGAAAATTTTTACACAAAATAGTACACAATACAGCGAGTATTCTGCATCATTAAGTCAAAAATCGTATTTTTTGAGTTATGCCAGTATTGAAGTGAGTGAGCGATATGCCCTTGCCGCACTTTCCCTCTTTAGGAGATTCTAAAATATTTTCGAATTTTCTTTTATGGAGTAAAGGCCCTATTTCCAGAACAAATTGAAAATTTATGTCACGAAATAGCCACTTATTTATGTTAAGTGGATTGTAAGCTATAGTATGACCACAATGTCTTAAAACACACTAAAAAATACCAAAAATGGAGGCCGAATTGTAGGGTCGCACTGGATTTGTCAGCCGCTCGAATTCAAAATGAGTTGATCAAATTAGAGTTTAAAATATTTGAAAATCGGCTTACAGCTTCCAAAGTGTGCGCAACTTCGTGATTCTTGGTAGAGAAAGTCTAGAGGCACTTAAAATTAAAAAATGTAATAACTAATATAAACGAGTGCTATTTTATGTGCAAATATATTTTTTATTTATTGGACTATTTTGGTGCGCCCCGAATTTGCTTTTAAATTGTTCGATGTCGTCCGAAAAAATATGCTGCAAGTTATTTATTTTCAATTTAGTTTAGCAAATTGGCTGTGCTTGCAATTCACACAAGCTAACGATATGGCAACGCTGTGATTATTTTGTTTCTCTTCTGGAAATCAGCAAAATAAATGCCACTAAATAAATAGCTAATCAGCTGTCCGAAGCTGCTTTTTTTATATATAGTTCAACATAAAAATTTATTTTCGTGCGCATTTATTTGTCCTGGAAATGGGCGATTCCGATCTGCGATTTCCGATTCTCAATTTGTTATTAAAAGATAGTTAGTCACTCACAAATCTCACTGAAACGACTGCAATGTTTCATTTTCACCCGATAACGGTTATAACTAACAGTTACTAAAAATAACCCCGTTATTTGACAGTAACGGTTATCAAGTAACAGATATTGAATATTTCGCCCATCCCTACTGTATTTGACAGTCGACTGTACACGTATGAAGTAAGCGTTGAGTCTAAAATAAAATAAAAGGAAATCAGATTCTATAGAAGCACGTGTAATCTCCAAGTGTTTACAACAATTTCTGTTCAGTTCCAGTACTTGCGTCAAGGAGGTAATCAAATGGATTCCGCAATGAACGTAAGCAGCTACCCACTTGTCCTGCATATTTTTGCTAAATCTCTTCTTAAACAGAATAATAAATACAAGAACATGCCGGAAGGTCCGATGGATGACATTCTATCGCGTCTCGAGAAAATCTACCCAAACCTTCGGACGGCCGAAAGGCCTAGTGCAGTGGTAGCGGTTGGATCGGCGTTTAAATATGGTGTCGGGGGCAAGCCCAAAGAGGAAAAACCGCCCGCTATGGATGCATCCAATATGGCCCAACAGCAAAAGGATCTGGAGGCGAAATTCAAATTTAATGGAGGAAGACCCTTGTAAAACTTGATCTTTGTTTTGCCTTCATTCTACTATTTCTCGCCATCACACTACATAATTGCTGCGACCGAAATGTTGAATATAATTTTCACCCCGTGGATGCTGGAAAAAGAAATTATTTTTTCTGAGGCTTTCTTGTATTTAATTTTTGTATTTATTTAATAGAGTTGACAAATTTAGCTGTCAACATTATAATTAAGAGAAAAAGAAGAAAACAGATTAATCCTAATCTCGCCTCCACCGAAATTAGGAGAACTTTTTTATGATATGCTCCGACTCACATCAAGTGGGCGGAGGCAAAGATTTACAATTGCTGGGAAGATAAGTGAGACAAAATATTAGATACATTTACCGACATCGAACCCTCAGAAGCTAATAAATGGTACAATTCGTTATATAACATGCATATGATTCGAAACGGGTCATGAGATTCGAAATTAGATCTACTTATACTTAAGAAAATTGGCCGGAACTGTCTTGTAGGTCTAGGTGGGATCGAAAAATTAATTTGGCTCAGTAGAAAACAAGAGTCAATATGGCCATTTATTAGTTTATGAAGGAACATAACTCCGTGACAGATTCTACGATCTTGCAAGGACGGTAGACTTAAAAGACGGAGTCTGTCCACATACGATGGCAGGCGTCGGTGTTGTTCCCAGTTAAGTCCACGTAAGGCGAACAGGAGAAATTGCTTCTGCACCGATTCAATAAGGCCCTGGTATGTTGCATACTGTGGTGACCATACGCATGAGCAGTACTCAAGTATAGGTCGGACAAGTGAGATGTAAAGAAGCTTCGTGGTGTATGGATCATCAAATTCCTTAGACCAACGTCTGACAAAAGCAAACACCCCCTTGGCTTTGCTAACGATGGTCCCAATGTGATCGGAAAGTTCATATTGTGGCAAAATAATACGCCAAGGTCTGTTACCGAGTATTCGCTTGAGATTGTGCGGGCCAAGAGAATAGTTGCCCATAAATGGCGCAGAGCGATAGAAAGACATGACACTACATTTAGAGTGGTTAAGGTGCAGCAAGGTGGTTAATGTCATTTTGTAAAAGACAATGTGAATCGGCGTCTGTTAGCTGCATACAAATTTTAACATCGTCAGCATACATCAACACGTGAGAATGTAAAATGACGGAAGGAAGGTCGTTTATGAATAAGCCAAAAAGCAACGGTCCTAGGTGACTCCCTTGTGGAACTCCGGAAGTGACATAAACCTGCTTGGAGAGGGTGTTGTTAAATAAAACTTTCTGCGTGCGGTTTGCCAGAGTACTTTGAAATCCAATTGACCAAGAGGTTGGGAAAACCTAAAAGTGATAATTTCTTTAAGAGCAAAAGGTGATTTACTGAATCAAATGCCTTGCTAAAATCTGTGAATATAACATCAGACTGATTTTTCAGCTTGAATCCGTCCCTAATTAATGAAGTAAACTCGAGCAGATTGGTCGATGTAGACCGGCGCTTCATAAACCCGTGCTGTGATGGAGACATAAGAGAGCAACACTGGTGCTGCAACTGAGCAGTTATAATCAGTTCAAAAAGTTTGGGTATGGCACAAAGTTTTGCTATCCCACGATAATTTTGAATATCAGACACAGAACAATTTAGCCACGTTTCGAAAAAGCAATAACATTGGCATCAAAGGAGACACTGTTAGTATACAATCTATTAAGCTTGCCTAATAGACTGCGCACATTCTGATAGTGAATGATAAAGGCTGAAGTCAGTTTTTTGACAGATTGGAGGCAGATGAACGGAGCTTATTGGTATTGGTGTTGGACTTGCCAGTGTACTCACTAACAATTGTATGCTCTGGCCAAAGAGAAGGCTCAAGTATTCTAGTGAACAGAGATTCTGAAATTTCAACCTTAAAAGAAGACATCCTTCGCTTCTTCTTAAAGACGAATTTAGTGACGGTGAATTCGGTGACAGAAGTGTTCAACCTGTGGCTTAGGTGGAGTTTAACATCGTTTGCGGTTGCGTTTGGATTTAAACGTGAGACAAATATGGCTTTTAGGGGAGCGACGCCAGATATTGGCATTGGTTGTCTTGGTGCAACACCCGATATAGGGTTTCCAGATGTTCCAGTCAAGCCATTGTTGGATAGAGTGTGTAGTACTCTCGGCGGCTTAATCATGATAACGTCAGATGGATTCCCAGCGGTTCCAGATGCAATATCCAATGCATTATCCAAGTTACAGTTGGATGGTGGAATTTGCTCACTAATCGGCGCGATCGTGATAGCACCAGATGAGCCTGCAACGGCACTGGTAGCAGAAGCTGGATTAGGGGGTACAATTGCCAATACATTGTCCAAAGTAGCCGAAACGAGCTTCCCAGACGTGAGAGGAAGACCATCGGCAGGCATGACAGTTGACGAGTGGCTAGAAACTGTTGCAGGGGGGTCAACAGAAGCCACGGTGCTAGAAGTTGAAGCTGGTTCAGGATCCTCCGCAGGGCTAAATTGCATAAGGGCGGTGGGATCTGAAACTATTAAGCTATTATTAGAAAGGAAAGTTTGGGTCTTTTTCCTTTTTGGCGAGGCACTTAGCACTTTAAGACTCTTGAAGTTAGCATGGGCAGTCAAAAATCTTGAATGTAATTCCTGAAATCCGGAGAACAGGAACTGAAATTCCGAGTTTGTTTGCCTTATGAACGCCTTCATTTCCGATTCGAGGTGCTTGCAGCTTGGGCAAATCCAGATAAGACCAATGTCTTCCTTTATGAGGCCCGCAATTTGAGTCCCGACAAGCCCAAAATTGGCACAACCGGAATGAGCTGTATTGTCGCAGAGCCAGCAATAAACAAAAGGTTGACGCTGCGTGATTTTATGATTAAAAACACAGTATTGAGAGCAGCAGGTACTCATTGTGTTTTTTTTTTGTTTTTAGATGTAATTGTGTATGTATGTATATGTAACAAAAAACAAAAGTTTGAAGTTACCGCGGCTGCCCAACGAAAACGAAATGCGAAGACGTGATGTTTACAGCAAATGTTTTGGACTGGTGGGTTCTCGCAGAAGAGAAGAGATCAAGAGTAATTATAGATCAAAGAAAACGTAGTTATCTTAGGCGCGGTAGCTTAAGAGACGAGCGGCGCTTAGTAGTAGCACTTTGAGTGTGATTGATCGCGAGAGGGATACGAAGAGCAAATTCAGCCAACAACAACTCCACTTGCAGGTGAACGGTAAATGCTCTCACGAAGAATGCACAAAGCGATAGAAAGTTTATTTGCAATTAATAAATTTAAAATTACAAAAAGTAAAGTTCTTTACTATTATGCAGACGACTTGAGTTGGTGTAAAGTACAATAGCACCGACACAGTGTAAAAAAATAGAAGTTAAGCAATGCAATTCACGCAAAGAAAAAAATCAGAAGATAGAGCGGTTTAAAGCACGTCCGTCGACGACAAGCGAACACAGCATTTTTACACACGATTTATGTAGCTAACCACGACAAATGAGTAGGTTAAAGTAAGCGGTACGAATAACCCAAATTGTGTGAGACAAAGGTGATAAGAAACAAATGATGAGAGAGATAAACGGATCTAGCCCGACAGTAAAACATACTCTGGACCCGTTGAGATTTAAAAAAAAAAAAAATTTTTTTTTAATGCTGCTTTTATAAACAAGCTTTTAGTTGCCTTGACTCAGACGCGCGGCGTAGCCCAGTCGTCTAGAACGTCAGTCACATCGAATTTCAGTGCAATTGAACCGACATCGATTCATCACAGACTAAGTAAAAGTTTTTTCAATTAATAAATATAAGTTAACTAGCAAATAACCCGACGCGCTTTCGCTGCGCCTTCAACAGTATAGAACAATACATTTGCAGATATAATAATACACCGTAGAACCCAGAAATCGAACTTTGCCGATGGGTTTTCCCTCCAACTCCCACCCCCATCCCACCCACTCTACACCCAATTCCCACTCAAATCCCCCACACCCACATCCCTCCCACCTCCCGCCCACTTCCCACCCACATCCCACCCACATCCCTTCCACCTCACGCCCACTTCCCGCCCACATCTCATCTACTTCCCACCTACATCACACCCACATCCTACCCACTTACCACCCATATCCCACCCACTTCCCATCCGCATACCACCCACATCCCTCCAACATCGGAAAATAAAAACACAAATGAATTCTCATTTTGACCTTACAAACCGAGTTTCAAGCCAATCGGACGAAAAATAGTTTTTTTTCAAGTAGAAATTTGCGGCCATTTTCCTCGTGGGCGGATATTCCAAAATCGGGAAAACACGTGTCGAATTATTTCGCGTACTACGCTTACAAACAAAGTTTCAAATCAATCGGATGAAAAATACAACCGCAGCAACATTCGCTACCGCAGCAACAGCTGAACCACAACACTTGCAACCGGTTGCAGCAAACGGCAATCCGGCAAAGAACGGCAAACGCAAAACGGCAAACGGCAAACGGCAAACGGCAAACGCAAACGGCAAACTCAAACGGCAAACCAACAGCAAATGAACGGGCAGAACGGCAAACGGCAAACTCCAAACGGGCAAAGCCAACGGCAAACTGGCAAACGGCAAACGGCAAACGGCAAACTGCAAACTGCAAACGGCAAACTGCAAACGGCAAACGGCAAACTGCAAACGGCAAACTTCTTCTTCTTCTTCTTGATTGGCCCGATGCTTGCATCACAATCGTTCGACGGTCTCGGCCGCTGCACTCAATGTCCGCCAGTTGGTCACACCAAGCTTGGCAATGTCTGCCCGAACCTGGTCATCCCATCTTAGTCGAGGTCTCCCCTGCCTGTCTCTTCCTCCGTAGTCATCCGCCTTCGAATAATAAGCTTTCCTTACTGGAGCTTCTTCGTCCATCCTGGTGACATGTCCTAACCAGCGCAGCCGCTGTTGCTTTATGCGCTTGACCAGACAGGTGTCCCCATAGAGCTCATACAGTTCGTCATTTTTCCGAATAAATGCAATAAAGGTGCATAAATCCTCCGAAGAATCTTTCGTTCAAACACGCCAATCGCCGCTTCATCCGCTGCTGTCATTGTCCTTGCTTCTGCGCCGTATTGCAGGACTGGGATGATAAGCGACTTGTATAGGGCTAATTTTGTTCTTCGCTTGAGGTCTCTGCTCTTGAGCTCCCTACTTAGCCCGTAGTAGCATCGGTTTGCAAGGGTGATCCTTCGTCGGATTTCCAGACTGATGTTGTTGTCGCCGGTTATCGTCGTTCCGAGGTAAACAAAATCCTCTACAACTTTAAAGTTGTGTTCTCCCATTGTAACAGATTGTCCAAGACGCAAGGACTTTTTGTCCGCGGATACAAGGTATTTCGTCTTGTCATCATTTACCGCTAAACCCATCAGTTCCGACTGCCTCTCAATCTCTGAAAACGCCCTGCTTACCGCCCGTTCGTTTTTGCCGATGATGTCGATATCATCGGCATATGCGAGTAGCAGTAGATCTTTATAAATAAAGGCGCCCGTTCTGTTGGCATGTGGGCACCGGCGCAGTATATATTCCATCAGTAGATTGAAGAAGTCACACGATAAGGTATCGCCCTGCCTAAAACCTCTCTTGGTATCAAATGGTTCGGAAAGGTTCTTTCCTATTTTGACGAAGCTTTGTGTACTTCTCAACGTCATCATGCAAAGTCGAACGTACTTTGCTGGTATACCAAGGGTAGACAAGGCTTCAAAAAACCTTGACCAAACGGCAATATGCAATCGGCAAACCACAGCAACCGCAGCAACATCTGCAACCGCAGCAACATCTGCAACCGCAGCAACATTCGCTACCGCAGCAACAGCTGCACCACAACACTTGCAACCGGTTGCAGCAAACGGCAATCTGCAAACTGCAAACGGCAAACTGCAAACGACAAACGGGCAAACGACAAACGGCAAACGGCAAACACAAACGGGAAACGACAAACGGCAAACGACAAACTGCAAACGGCAAACTGCAAACGACAAACGGCAAACTGCAAACGGCCAACGGAAAACGGCAATCGGATGTAGTTGTATTTAGTTGGAATTAGTTGTGTTTAGTTGGAATTAGTTGGATTTACTTAGGTTTAGTTGGATTTAGTTGGATTTACTTAGGTTCAGTTGGATTTAGTTGGATTTAGTTAGGTAAAATTAGGTAAATTAGGTAAAATTAGTAAAAAATTATAAATTTAAAATGTTAATTAATAGAACTTGAAACTTGATATTTTAACTGAAGGACGAAGTATGTTTGCGCAATATCGACTGCAGGACAACTGAGATATGACGCTCTTGCAATAACGTGAAGTGGTCCGTAAGCCCCAATTTTGGCATACTTTTTCAGCATTTCGGGCGGTATCTCACTAACGACAGCTGTAATGTTGTTTTCCAGGGCTGCTATTTTAGCTGATTTCTCACTGCACACGATAGACTTCAAGTAGCCCACGAAAAATAGTCTAATGGGGTCAAATCACATGATCTTGGCGGCCAATGGACTGATGGAAAACGTGAGATTAATTGCTCACCAAACTGTCCGCTCGATTGCATGTGGTATGTGGCACCGTGGCATTTCGGTAATCATGGCACTGTACTTTGCTCTATTATCTGTAACTTTGCGATTTTCATTATTTTTGAACAAGTACGGTCCAATGACGCCGCCACACAGTGGCCGGTTTCTCTGATTTAGCGTTGCAAAAATCGTAAGTTTTGAACGGAAAGAAATATTTGAAAAATTCCAATCTGAAGGAGATAGAGAATTTCGATATCTTTCAAACAAGTTTAAAATCATCATTGTAGGTATGTTTTAAAAGAAAAGAAAAAAATTTTAAGCTTTTTAAATATCTCTTTCCGTTTAAAAGTTACGATTTTTGCAAAGCGAAACTGGCCCATCGCTCGTGCACAAGCAAAGTTGCATAGATTTCATCTCAATACACAATTAATTTCTGCATATTGATATATTCAAATCGGAAAAACTTGAAAGAGACAAAAAAGCTCAAGTGTATCTTTTTATGTTTTGTTTATAAATATGTATTTTACAAACAGTTTTACTCCCGAACTTAAAACGAGGTAAAATGCACTTTTTACGGTCCATTAAAGTGGAAAAATAAGGTACAAAAGTAGTACTTCAGTTAACCGACAATAATTCAACTAATTTAAAAATTAATATAAAATTTTCTTTTAGATTTTCTTCAGAATTGATGCATCTTTAAAGCAAAAAAGCAACAAATCCGTTTGGTTTTTATACGTTCCCAAACTTAACATTTGAAACCATATACAAAAATTTATCTGTTTGAAAAATTGTTCAACTTTGAACCACTGCAAAAACCAAAATAATTGACCAAATTCAATAAACCAAACATTTTCGGGCTATCTGGGGTTCCATTTATGAAATTAAATTAAAGCGGTGAAAAAAATCGACCATCAATTTTTGATTTTTGCAATGCTAAGTCAGCCGAACCGGCCACTGTGCGCCGGCCCACAAACCAAAAAGTGCATTTTTTAAGGGTGCATTGGTTGCTCTGACTGCCCTTCAGACCAAACACGACAAAAAAAAAATGAGCTTCGTCGCTGTAGACAACTTTTCGCATTTTTACGTTTCTCTCATAGCAAAAATTTTGATAATATTCATTGATTTGCAAGCGCTGTTCGTTGGTTAGTTTATTCATGGTAAAATGGCAACCCTTACTTAGCATTTTTGGCGTTGCCACATGTTACGAAACACGCGTGAGGTGTCCATTTACATTTAAAATCACAAATCATATCTAAATATTTCGTGGGTATCTAATACGTCTTTCATTTTACAGTTTTTCATTTTCAAACAATTTTGTTTTATTTATTCCTCCAATTTTTTGTTGGCCTCATGCCCCAACAGGGAATTACAACCAAGTGCGTGTACGTATATTTGTTGTTGTGTTTTGTGTGTGTGTGTGTGTAAGTCCAACTTTTGGCCCGGGCTATTCCCAAAATACAGTTTAGTGCATTAAAGCGGCAGAGCTTAAAGTCTAAAACGATTTTGGTTTGTTTTTTCTTTCTCTCTCCCCACCCGGGGGGATATGGCCAATCAACTTCCCTTCCAAACAATATTTTCATTCGCTTGGAACCCACTGGCCGCCAAAAATCTCCCTGATTTTTAATACCTTTCGCCACCAGAGAGTTGGCCTTTGGTTTACTTAAAAGATTGATTGGAAAAATGCATAGCCTGCTTTTGCATTTGCCAAAACATGAATTTTAATTGCAGCAAATTCACCTCAACATTTGTCCACACACAAAAAGTGAGGGAAAAGTGCGAATTGCGCGAAATTATGCGAATAAAATTTACATAAGCAAATTGCATAAAATCAACAGACATACCAAATCCCACACCCACACACAAGCACTGTAATAATGTTGATTCATTTTTGTTTAATTAACTTGGCTGGTTGTACCTATTGCTATAAATTAAGCATACATTTAAATATTGACTAATAGGCAGAAATCAATGTCGACGGCTAAACTAACCACTTTATAACTCCTAATTTTTGGTAATTTTTAAGATTTCTGAAATCTTAAGCCCTAGCAGGTCTATAAATCGCAGATCTAACTGAACCAAAAGCTCGTAAAAAAATATGGCTAGCGATACTTACGTGAACCATCAACCATCATCAAACTATCGAGAAAACACTCGCTAACGATTCGAAAATTAATCACCCGTCCCTCAGTTTGTGGCAGAGAAAGTTTCGGTTTCGATAGCTCGCAAAATATTCGTTTGCAAGCCTTTTTCGATAGTTTTTGCGAGCCTTTTTCGATACCTTTTGTGACTCACTTTACCAATCGATTGCGAACCTTGCTCGATACAACAGCATCACTTGTTCGATTTTCGTCAATATCATTTTTCTCCCTATTTACATATCATATTCAAGCTCGTATGCGATAGTTTGACGATACTTTCGCCTGTCGTATCACTTTTGAGCTCGAATGCGATTGTTTTACGATACTCTCGCTTGACGTTCACTTTGTGGAGCAGTGGGATACCAATTACAATAAACATTACAATTATTTCAGTAATTGTAGCTAAAAATTTAATTTATGGGTAATTAAAAATAATTGAATAAATTTCCGATGCAATTTTCATTACATGAAAATATGTGGGTGTAATGGTAATTAATTTTTTCATTACGTAATTATTGTAAAGGTAATTAAATATTAAGTTACCCTAATAATTGTAGTGGTAATTGTAACGGTAATTTCGTACTTGTTTTTGATTTTTGTGCTGGAAATGAGGGCTAAATAGAAAAAAAACTGGAGCAAGTACAACAACAACCTAATGACGCATATGTCTATAGTGTTGCGTAGCTAAAGCAAATAGATAGGTACAGTGCACACTAGTCCAACGCGCCGATATTTTGGTCAAAAAAACTGGATACAATGACTGTCGAAAATGATTTTGAATATATGTATAAAGATTTTTATGGCAAAATTTGGCATCTTTTTACAAAATTGTTTTTGAATGGCAGCCGTTCAAAGTTGATTTTTCTTAAGTGAAGCAATTTTAAAAAAATGTAAAAATAATAGTCAAAATTAGAAATGCAACTGCTGCCGCAATTTGATTGCTTATTTTCGACTTCGGACTAGACTGACATAAAAAAAAAGTTTCGACTCGATAGCGTTTACATAAAAAACGGAAAAAAATTTAAAAAAATTTTCGGTTTTTTTGCATTTACTTTGCGTTAAGAGTGCCCAAAAGTACCCCCCTTAACTTTCTTGCTATATTGCTTATTATTTTCTTTGAATAATGTACCTACTATTGTTGTAAAAACATCGAAAGCACTATCGACACTATCGATGATTGGGTATTTGGCAAACAATCGATTGTTGTGACCCGCTATCGATGTATCGGAGCAAACTTAATTTTGTAACAAAGTAATAGTAAAAATGTCTTTATTTGTCAGGAATTACCTAGAATATTATTTCATTTCTTTCTTTGCAATTTCTTGGATAATATGGAAATAAAAATATTTGATTTTTGTTGTTAATTTGTTGTTCATTTATTTAAAAGCATACCTTTTCGATAGTAGGTCTTGCTTTGAATTTTCCCATTTAAAATCGAGCATGTACTCTTAAGCAGTCAGCCGAAAGCCTAAATTCTTGGTATCGTGCTTATCTATAGGCCTTGGCTGAATGAATATGATAATTCACCAGTTTTTTTGATATTCCGGCTAGAGAATCTTTTTATTATTATTAGTGCCAAAAATATTGCCGAGGTCTAAAAACATGTTCCATTACAAAGGATAATAAAAAAAAGGTGTGAGTATAGTTAACACTCACGAGGCTTTGATGTGAAACATGGTGCTATGTTTAAGCTGTTTAGGGGATGTGTAAGAACTGTTTAGTTACTGTCAACCATACAGTACCATATTTATTTTTAATAAATATATAATATATATATATATCTTTCTATCTATCTATCTAGTTACGGCCAAGTCACTGTTTAGTCAAGGCACTGTCAAGTCACTGCTTAGTCAATGTTTAGTCACTGTCAAGTCACTATCAAATCACTGCTTAGTCACTGTTTAGTCAATGTCAAGACACTGTCAATTCACTGATTAGTCAATGTTTAGTCACTGTCAAGTCACTGTTTAGTCACTATCAAGCCACTGTCAAGACAGTCACTGTCAAGTCACTACTTAGTCAATGTTTATTCACTGTCAAATCACTGCTTAGTCAATGTTTAGTCACTGTCAAGTCACTGTGAAATCACTGCTCAGTCACTGTTTAGTCAATGTCAAGACACTGTCAATTCACTGATTAGTCAATGTTTAGTCACTGTCAAGTCACTGTTCAGTCACTGTTTAGTCACTGTCAAGTCACTGCAAAGTCACTGTTTAGTCCCTGTCAATTCACTGCCTAGTCACTGTGTAGTCACTGTCAAGTCACTGTCAAGTCACAGTTTAGCCACTGTTAAGTCACTGTTTAGTCACTGTCAAGTCACTGCTTAGTCACTGTTTAGTCACTGTCACCTCCTCTTTCCCCCTACTTTCACTCCTCTCCCCCTGGGACACTCCGCTAAAAGAACAACTCAAAATATGCGTGACGTCAACGTCACGTGACGCTCAAAGATAATTTAACTTCTACTTAAATCTTAAGTACCGAAACTAAAGATGTTCCACATCAAAAAATGCTGCTTCCTGGTATGAACACACGACTTCCTGTTTATGAGTTATGCATACAGAGCTTCTATGCCACTGAGGCGTCTGAAAACTGTAGTAAATATTAAGGCTTGAATCACAAGTAACAGCAAAATTCACAGCCTGTTAAAGACAGCTGATTTACCACAACAATTACTAAGGTAAAACACAAGGGGGTACTATCTCATGTGTGGTAAACTAAACAATTAAGTTTTTACGAGGACTGGTGAATATCCTAATTAAGATAAATATATAAAAGTTTCAAATAGAAGAGTTACGGTTTGGATTCAGGTTCGGTCATTAATTTAGAATGATCATGTGAGGGTCCCAAAAATCCGAACCGGTTTTGTGGGAATCTATTTATATGTATAAATAAAATCAACATTTTAGTCTCGAAACCAAGAGAAACGGTGTCAGAATTATGTAATTATATGTATTATGTAATTGTAGGTCGGTAGAATGAAAAGTAATTGCCAAATTACGCACCCTTACAGTTGCTAGATGTACAATGTACATTGTACATAACGTGAAATTACCCCAATTCGGTGATAAGTTTAAAAATTATTAGAGATATTTATTTTTTCATTCTAGTATTTAATTTATTTGTAACAAATTATTCGTTTAATGTGTCCAGATTTTGGCATTGTAAACCTAAAAATCAGTCTCTCTCATTTCCGATTGTGCCATTCTGGATCGTTTTGCTTGGGCGTTTGGTTTCTCTCTTGTGTATTTAGCGCCATTCTCGCTTGGACTGGTGGTTTGAAAACTAAACCGAAATGGAATTGCGTTCGATTCCCTTTTCAAAGAGTAGTGGATTTGAGAACTTGACTGAAAGTGACAGATATAAGAAACAAGGCGCTAAGAAATAAAGGCACAGATCTTGGATTGGATTAGGTTTTGAAATCATAAAACGTTTTCCGGGAGCTGGCATTTGCGAGTTGTTTGCTTTGTTCTCATCACCATGGGAACTACTAAATTGCAATTCTGTAGTTGCAATATTATTCAGTGAGATAGCGAGAAATAGTAGAAAGAAGTCAAAACAAAGAGCAAGTTTTATAAAGGTCTTCATCCATTTAATTTGAATTTCGCCTCCAGATCCTTTTGCTGTTGGGCCATATTGGATGCATCCATAGCGGGCGGTTTTTCCTCTTTGGGCTTGCCCCCGACACCATATTTAAACGCCGATCCAACCGCTACCACTGCACTAGGCCTTTCGGCGGACCGAAGGTTTGGATAAATTTTCTCCAGACGCGCTAGAATATCATTCATTGGACCTTCCGGCATGTTCTTGTATTTATTATCCTGTTAAAGAAGAGATTTAGCAAAATTATATTTTAGCTATTATCTTTTTGGCAACACTCGGTTTAAACAGCTCACGCACGTTTCGTGTTTTGTTTCACTGTCAAACATCTTCAGTTTGGTCTATAATTTAACCATGAATCGTCTTACAAACGAACAACGCTTGCAAATTATTGAATTTTATTATCAAAATGCGTGCTCTGTTAAGAAAGTTCATCGCGCGCTTCTTCCATTTTATGGTCAGTTTAATCGACCCACTGAAGCGGCTATTCGGGCTATTGTGACTAAATTTCGCACCAAATTTACATTGTTGGACATTAAACCACCAACACGCTTACGTAGAGTGCGAACTGAAGAAAATATCGCAGCTGTATCGGCCAGTGTTAATGATGACCATCAATTATCGATTCGTCGCCGTTCGCAGCAATTGGGCCTCTGTTACTCAACAACGTGGAAAATTTTGCGGAAGGATTTAGGTGTGAAGCCTTTCAAAAATACAGCTGGTGCAAGAATTGAAGCCGAACGACCTACCGCAACGTAGAATTTTTGGTGAATGGGCTCTTGGAAAGTTGGCCGAAGATCCACTTTTTTACCGAAAAATTGTGTTCAGCGACGAAGCTCATTTTTGGCTCAATGGGTACGTAAATAAGCAGAATTGTCGATTTTGGAGTGAATATCAGCAAGAGCTACCAATGCATCCAGAAAAAGTCACAGTTTGGTGCGGTTTATGGGCTGGTGGCATCATTGGACCGTACTTCTTCAAAGATGATGCGAATCGTAACGTAACTGTGAATGGTGAGCGCTACCGTGAGATGATATCCAACTTTTTTTTTGCCCAAAATGCAAGAGCTTGACTTGCATGACATGTGGTTTCAACAAGACGGTGCCACATGCCACACAGCACGCGCAACAATGGACTTATTGAGAGGCGAGTTCGGTAAACATTTTATTTCACGTTCGGGACCGGTCAATTGGCCGCCTAGATCGTGCGATTTAACGCCTTTAGACTATTTTTTGTGGGGCTATGTTAAAGCTCATGTCTATACAGACAAGCCCGCTTCAATTGACGCATTGGAAGACAACATTGAAGCATTTATTCGTGAGATACCGGCCGAAATGTTGGAAAGAGTATGCCAAAATTGGACTAAGCGGATGGACCATTTGAGGCGCAGTCACGGTCAACATTTGCATGAAATAATCTTCAAACATTAAATTATATGGACCGTACTATCGATTCAAATAAAGATTTCATGCATTTTTCTGAATTTTATGTGTTTTTTTTTTAAAAACTTTCCTATAGCTCTTAAAAAATCACCCTTTAGTATTTGCAAGCTATGGATTTGGATAGTAGACAATGGGTGCTTGATCTATACATCCGGCTCGAAGGACCAACAATTAACTGACAGATTTATTATATGAAACTTATGAACAAGAGGTGCGCGCGTGATCAAATATTCTTTTACAAAATAACATTTTAAGAGCATTTCGTGTCACGCCCGATTTATGCTTTATTTAAGAAACGTTACGAAAGATCACGCACAATAAAAATGCATCTCCATATATCTCCGACGCAGTTATGTATAAATCAGATGTTTTAATTCCAACATAAAAACTAAAAAAATAAAATGTTGAAATTCTTTCATTAATATTTTTTCAAATATATAGTTCCGAATTTTCGTTTTTAGAAAATAAGCCTATCAATATCATTGCTTAATATCAGTGTTCGCCTGCTTAGCACCTGGATGGAAAGCTGTTTTATATAAGAAAAACACGATGTATTTTACAAATTTCCAGATACTTTTTCTACCGGAAACCTAAGGTAATTTGAATTTCATGAAAACTGCATGACTGAAACTCGCGCTTAACTTTATTAAATTCTTAAATTCCATTGATTAGTCTGTTTTATTTAGATTATATTTTAAATTTAAATATAATATTGTATTAAAGAAAAGTGTAAAAAATATTTTAAATTAAAATAAGTTTTGAAATAAAAATTTTTAAAATTATAAATAAAATTATTTAAATGTTTTTAAAAATATAAAAAAAAATTAAAAAAAATAAAATATTTTTAAATTTTAAAAAAAATGCTGCAAAAAGGGCACAATACGCCATCAACGCCAGAGGCGGCCATTTGAGAGATATCATATTCAAAATTGATGTAAACAAATCTACTTGAAACAAATTAAGATTAAGATTGCCAACCGCCAAATTTTTTATTTTTCTTGGATTTTGAAAAAAACGAGACTTACGTCTGTGCCGAAGTTTTTATACCTTGCAAATGTTTTTATCAGAGTTTAAGAACGCCAGCATTAAAAACAAAGAAATTTTTCTCATAAAAACCCACTTTTCACCGATAGTTCCGAAGACAGCTATAAGATATAGTCATCCGATTTGGCCAGTTCCAATCTATGAAAGGTATAGAATTAAAAATTGCTGAAGTGGGAGCCGTTAGCATAAAAACAAAAAAGTTTTTCTCACAAAGACCCACTTTTCAACCGATAGTCCTTGGCAGCTATAAGATATAGTTGGATCCGGTCGGTTCCGACATATTAGCAGTGTGCAGTAAAAGAAGACTCTGGCAAAGTTTCAGCTCGATAGCTTTAAAACTGAGAGAGACTAGTTCGCGTAGAAACAGACAGACGGACAGGACGGACAAAGCTCGCCAATCGACTCAGCTCGTCGTCCTGATCAAGAATATATATAGTTTATAGGGTCGGAATGAATATTTCTATGCGTTGCCAAAACTCTTGGGGGATTTTACCATCCGTCAAGGGTATAAAAATGGGTCCGTCGTTGTCTGTAATGTATTTCTTTCGATTGTGTTCGGATTGCTTGACTGATTGGCAATCACCGTCCAAGGAATAGAAAGCGGACATTCGGACAGGAGTTTCTGTTAGTGACGGGCTTTTTGGAAATTCCACCCCGGAAAAGCGGCGGAAAAGTTTGTATGGGAAAAATGTTATTTTACATCCGATTCGTCACGTGTTTTCCCGATTTTGGAAAACCTCCCCCCCCACCCCGAGGAAAATGGCCGGAAAATTCTGCATCCAAAAACTATTTTTCATCCGATTGGCTTGAAACTCGGTTTGTACGGATAGAATACGAAATAATTTGAAATGTGATTTTCCGATGTTGGAAAATTTGACCCAACGGTCGCAAAATTCCCGGAAAATTCTGCATGCGAAAAAACTATTTTTCATCCGATTGGCCTGAAATTCGGTTTGTAAGAATAGATTGTGATTTTCCGATGTTAGGAAATTGGACCTGAAGGTCGGAAAATTCCCGGAAAATTTTGCATAAAATAACTATTTTTCATCCAATTTGCTTCAAAGTCGGTTTGTAAGTATAAAATACAAAGTAATTTGATATGTGATTTTCCGATGTTGAAAAATTTGACTCAACGCACATTAGGTCAAATATCCCCTTTATCTGTGCAAAAGTGATAAGAATCAAAGTGCCGTTTTATTTTTGTTGTTGTTGGTTTTTAGTAGAAAATGCATCAAAACAAAGAATCGTGATGTCTGTTTGTCCTAAGAATAGATTACCGTTACACAGCTGTACGTCAAAGTCAATCGATGCAAGTTTCTCTAAAAATGTGCTTGCGAGGTAAGTTTTGCTTGATCAGTTTTAAGTGCGTGTTACTGGA
Organism: Lordiphosa stackelbergi; assembly: GCA_018904235.1. NCBI lineage: Eukaryota > Metazoa > Arthropoda > Insecta > Diptera > Drosophilidae > Lordiphosa > Lordiphosa stackelbergi. The sequence goes on from JAEIFU010002543.1 coordinate 26,808, forward strand.
ATTGTGTTGCTGATTAATCGTTGGTGTAAAATGGAAAATGAAGAGAATCGTAAGATTATAAGTGTAAATTTTAAACTGCTTTATATTTTTGTCGCTACATTTGCAAATAACTCAATAGGCAACATCCCCTCGGAAGGGTAGAATACATTTTAAATTTTTACATTCCGTAAGCCCTAACAAAATTTGGCCCTATTTGGCATCTTTCAAATAAATACAAATAGTTTGGGAAAAAAGTAATAAGTTATTTGCAATTTATTTCAAAGTGCGATTTTCCGTTTTACGAGTAATTCCAATTTTTGTAGGTAACTTCTGTATAACCAAATGCGATTTGTTTGATATATGGCGAACAGAATGTACAAAAAAGGACAAATTTAATGCCGTTTTCAAACATGTGGTTGACAATATTGGAATTAATTCAATTTCGGATAAAATGGAGAAACAAATAAGCCAGAACATAATTTTTTTGCATAAGATCAGTTCAGAAGTGGAAAAAGTCTCATGGAAAGATAAATATCTTTATGGACCAAAATCGTGCTTGGCTAAATTCTGTTATATGTTTCGTAATTGATCGCGTATCAAAAAACGATACTCCTACCGTTGTTGGACGTCCACGTCTGCCATTCAGTGCCAAATCAGAATTTGGAAAAAGAAAAGAGAGCGCAGAACTTAAAAAAAAAAAAAAAAACAGCTGATACTAATCTTCTCTTTCGTGCAGCAGCAACATCAGCTCGTAAACAAGGTGATGCCGATTTGGCTGCAGTCCTTAAAGAAAGTATGGAAAGCCCAACAAGGCCGTAAAAAATACGCAATATTTGCAATAAAGACCCCCAAAACCCAATTCCACTTTCTGCGGATCAAGCTTTAGCTTTCCTTCTTGAATAAAATTTTTCAAAGAAGCAGTATAATGGAAGCGGAGAAGACGGATTTTTTAAGGTCCAAACTAATATTAAGCTATGGATTTGATAGCAGCACTGGTCAAGCTCAATATAAGCAAATATAAAATATATGTAAGATTTTGTCGGCCCATTAAACTGGAGTACATAAAGGAAACAAAAGCAGTTGTTTTAAAGGAAGACTTTGACTTAAAAAAAGAAATCGATGCTTTGGAAAACCAACTTATATCAGTTGGTGATGGAAAATCGGTTGAAGTATCATTTGAATTATTTTTAACTTTAATTGATGGATGGATGTGAATGTAGCTGTACCTAGTGTCTCATCTAATCCGTACTCACATGTTCTATCTTCTATTAGCTGCAATATTATTTTTAGTTTTAGCTGTGTTAGTCAATGTGATGTCCTCGAAGCAATACTTAAAATAAAGTCCAACGCTGTGGGTCTTGACAACATAAATCCCAAATTCATTAAAAATTGTATTAACCCAAATATTACCACACATAACCTGTATTTTTAACTCGGCATTTACCCACTCAACAAAATAGTTCCGGTTCCTAAATCAAAGGATGATTTCCGTCCGATAGCAATAGTACCTTTTCTATCCAAGGCTTTTGAGCAGCTTATGGCTGCACAAATAAAAAAGTTCCTCTCCTCAAATAATTTGCTAAATAACAACCAATCTGGTTTTCGCAGTGGAAGGAGCAGTACAACAGCCATACTTAAAAGATCAGCAGATATCAGAAGAAAATTGGACAACGGGGATGTCACTTTACTTACTTCTTGACTTAAGCAAAGCTTTTGACACCGTGAATCATGACATCCTCTGCACTAAATTATCTAAACTATACAATTTTTCTGATACATCGGTTAAGCTTCTTTCCTCGTACCTAATTAATCGTCGTCAAGCCGTTGTTACGTCATCTGATTTTTCATGTTTTCTTCCGACCAAGCGAGGTGTCCCGCAAGGTTCTGTCCTTGGCCCATTGTTATTTACCATTTTGTGTATTGTCAAAGAGTGAAGTCCACATGTACGCAGACGATGTCCAAATGTATGTTAGTAGTCCGTTAAGCCAAATTAGTGAGTGTATAAATGTGTGCAATAACGAGCTTCAATGTATAAACAAATGGGCAAAAGAAAATGGACTTGGGCTCAACCCTTCGAAATCTAAATGTTTAATAATATACAAGAAGAAATTAAACCCAGAACAATTTTCGATTCTGAAAATTGATGACTGTCCCATCGAGTATGTTGACCAAGCTGTCAATCTTGGTTTCAAATTTAGCACAACGCTCTCATGGGGCGATCATATAATCCGGGCAGTTGGGAAAACCTATGGAATGCTACGACAGCTTAACTTGACAAGGACGTATCTACCTCAAAAAATCCGACTCCTAATTGCCAAAGCTTATTTGATCCCTTCAGTGTTTTATGGGGTAGAAGTCTTCGGAAAATGCGATGCTTTTAGCTTTAATAAAATGAATGTCCTTTTTAATAATATTGCGAGGTATGTCTTCAACATTAGACCGAGGAATCCCATTACTGACTTTGCAAACCAATTATTTAATTTGACCCTGAAATCGTTCATATCGTTAAGGGTCCTAACCATGCTTCACAAAATAATTTATACTAAGGAACCGTCCTACCTTTTCTCTATGTTAAGCTTTAGTGCGTCACAAAGGACAAGAAACCTAATTTGTACGAAGACCAGGCTAAAAAAGTATGATACACAATTCATTATCCATGCCGTTCGACTCTGGAACCAACTACCCCATACCCTCAAAACAATTACTAGCGCACTCTCTTTAAGGCCAAAATTTCCAGTCACCTAAACACCACATAAAATAAAAAAAAAAAAAAAAAATTTTAATAATTAAACTATGTTCAAATTTTAAATATTATGTCTTAATTTTAACTATAATTTCTTAATGTGATTATTCTAATATTATGTATAATGTAATAATAACTAATTTATTGTTTTCTAAAGTCATGTTTTTTACCAAATGTATATATTGTGTAGGATGTAAATCTAATAATAAATCTAAATCTAACCGTTTTGAAAAGTTTTAAATTTTATAACAGGAACTAAATCAAACCAAGCTTGCCCCATTTTGTGCTACTCCCCCCCTAAGGACTTTATGAACACATTTAATTATAAAAGTGAAATATTCTAAAAAGGGGAAAACTTAAAATTTGGACTTAGCCGTCTTCATTGCAGGATCAGATTTTTTGAATTTGTGGTACATTTAGGCTATAAATGCAAATACAAAAGTGGCAGATGATAAGTTGACTATCTTAAAAAGAAAAGCAGACATACAAAAAGATTTTTGGATAAAGTTTGCTCTTCGTGTGGACATGCCCTAAGTAGGCGGTTTCGGTTCCATAAATGACGGAAACTTTGCTCGCCGAGTTTTTACTGAACACCATTTTTTTCTGAAATAACTGATGTTGACAAAAATCTTATACTTCGATTCAAAATTATTTTGATTTGTTTATCCTGCCAGTTTGTTTTTCGGAGCTATATTCCTGGTGTCCAATGACTTCCACGGTCCATAAAGTACTCATACACTTAAAACAAATTATAGAAAACACTGCATTTCCAATAGGTTTTTTTGGAGAAGAAGCTGCTGAATCGCGACATAAAATATACAAAGCCGATAGATTGCATCACGCCCCTAAAAATAACCGCACCAATAACTTGTTAGACGTTTTTAATAGGGCTGTCGATTCTTCAGATCCATTGATATCTACAGCATATATTAATAGACGCTTACAAAAACGAAAGCGTTCCACGCTTCCACCTGAAGTCATTCAACTATTATGTTGCAGCGAACCCATGGAAGAGCTTCAATTGCAATAATGACGAGGAAACTAATGAAAGTGAAGAGGATCTTTTTGATTTAAGTTTAGAAAACGAATTAGACTTTAGGCTTTTTTTTTTTTTGCATTTTCTTAATATATATATATCTGAGTATAAACACACAAACATTCCAGTCGATCCGACGAATATTTTCGAAGTTATAGACACATTAGTGAAGGCGCGGCGAGAGACCTCGCAGAGACCTCAAACTTTAATCGCGTTTTTCTCAAAACGGTGTTTTCAAAGTCGGTGAGCAAGATTTCTCAGAAACGGCTGAACCGATCGGTCTGAAATTTTTACACAAGCTTCCTAACTATATTTTTTAGTAATTAATCGAAGGATTTCCCGATCCGATGAAAATTTCCTCATTTTTCTAAACAATTAAAGAGCCGAATTTTGGTCGAAAATCGAACCTTTTGCTTTTGAGTAGCCGCCATTTTGTCAAACAATTTTTTTTTTCTAATTCCTTCGATTAATCACTAGATTATTCATTATATTAATGAAATTTATTTGGTTTTTGCATTTAAGATGATCCAGTCCAGAGATATCGTGCTCACCGCAAGAGGCCTTTTTTTTTGCGGACCTCTGCAAAATTAGCAATATCAACGTTCCCGATGATTATTTTTGGCAATAAAAAAATGTGAATATAGTTTAAGGTTGTCATAATATACCTGCCAAGTTTCAAATCAATAAACCAAATAGTTTGCTTAGGAAAAATCTTAAATGCCTTTTTCTCCCTAACTTTTTTTATAACCTTAAGCGATTAATAAATGTTTTAGAATATAAAAAAAATTGAGGGTTAATTTTAATATTTTGGTCGCTAATGGGTTAAATTCCACCTTATGATATTCTTACAGGTTTTAGTTTAAATGGCACGATTTTGTAGGGGTTATTAATTTCGCACAGAAAAAGTGGTCATTTGTCCTATAGTGCAACGGTAGGAAAATTCCCAGAAAATTCTGCATAAAAAGAAACTATTTTTCATCCGATTTGCTTGAAACTCGGTTTGTAAGGATAGAATACGAAATAGTTTGAAATGTGATTTTTCAATGTCGAATTGTAATGGTCGCATACAAAATTAAATTCCTTTTTTTTTTGGAATTCAAAATTTGCGCCTTACGATATTAGCATAGACACAAACCCTTCCGATAATCGCCTTTGCAACTCCACCCTCAAGCCTGAGTTGTTTCGCGATAAGCTTATCTTCGCCTATTCCCCCCTGTGGTGAATAGTCGGTCAACTCACCTGCCTGGGGTATATACTTTTGACTTTGCCTACCCTCAGTCTTTTCTTTTGGAGTCCGTCAAAGAAGTCAGTTCATCTTAAAAAAATTATAATTCCCTGGAATAAGTACATCCACATGGAATTCTTGACCTAAGTTGGAAAAATTAATCCAAGAAATATTAAGCCATCCTTGACTGAAGTGGTCTAAATCCACCGAAATATCAAAGCCACAAGAGCTAAGAGGTTGGCAAGGTAAATATTTTTACATTCTGTAATTTTTGAAAAAAATTACAAAATAACGAGGCCGTTCTAAATTTCCTTTTAGTCAATCTGCTGTCTCCGTTACCTTTGGTAACTCGGATATACTTAATCCAACTGAGAAAGGCATTATTGTGACTCCACAGAAAGAACCTTCTGTTTTGGGTCTGGTCCACGTCAGGTGCGGCATTCACGCCGATCAAGGTAACAGCCAGTCATTTCGCTCGCGTTGGTTACCCACTAACGACCTGTTTTTCACAGCCCTCAAGATTGCAAAGTGCGAAACCTTCCGGAGTCTGATCTCTTAAGAGTCGTCCCAGCGAAATCTCTTAAAGCAGAAGGCAAAGGCATTGAACGAGCATCTGTAACCAGCAGCTTAAAGTGTGAATAGTGAGAGTGCAAGTGTAATTGCGGCAAGATCGGCGAGAGTATTTGGGCTCTAAATTTTTTTGTGTGTTCAAATTTTATTTGATAAGCGGCTTGACCACCGCCTGTGCTAAGAGAAGAACCCAAAGCATTCCCAATAAGCTCACAAGCCCATCTTTCGGCCAGCCCAGGGAGAGTCAAACAATCTCAAAATAGTTTATGAGCCAGAAAAAATCTAAGCTTGACCACCAAAACTAAAAAAGTTTAACGAAAAATGCGATAATGCAGAAAACCTGTAAAGGCCAAATTCATGAAAATAATGTGTAAATAAGTAAAAAGAGAAAGATGAAGTGAGAACAGGAGTTATTTTTGTCAAAGCTTACACCGCAAATCGATCATAAATTCCCTCTTAAATTGTTCTTTTTTGTTTTGTGCTAGATTTTGATACCCTATATATAGGGCATATAAAAAGAAAAGAAAATGAACCAACCAAAATTGTGAGTGAGAAGAAAACAAAGTGCAAACCAAACGCTTATCTAAAATCATGCAAAAGTACAAGAAAATGTGGCATATAAATTTTCTAACAAAAATTTAAAAGTTAATTAACCATCAACACAGCTAATCATCGTCGTCATCGAAGGCCTTCATCGAGGATGGTATGGGTGAGTGGAAAAATATGTGCCAAGTATTAACCAATAAAACAAGAAAGTAATAGAGCATGATCAAGATTCGCTAATGATTGATACCAGTCACCAAGCGAAATGCCGAACCTCATTTCGGTAGCGTGCATGCTGGCCTGTGCAAGGGCCCACCATAAATGCTAGCTTGCTTGCCTATGCGCTTATCAGCGTTTAGGCTTCTTTTGGCTGCTTCTTTTGTGAACCAAATGATTGTTGTTTTTGGATCAGCTGATCTACTGAGAAAATTCTTATTGTAAATAAATCTAAGAGATATCTGTCTTTAAAAACTTAACTAAAGAAAAAAAAACCTACCGTAAATGATGACTGAAAAACCTATATTTTTATTGCACTATTCCAACACAAAAACAAAAATGAAAACAAACAATTAACCATTTTCTTCTTATTATTATTATTATTAAATTTAAATTAAATCTTATCCCCCTATATACTAACATGCACCTTAATCTAAAGTGAACCTTGAATAAAACCGAGTATATTTACGATCGAATTGCTAGTGGACTTATATACTTAATACTTAGAAATTAATTAGTGATTAGAAGAGAGATATGTACACAGAAAACAAATGAAGTTAACATATACAAATAATTGAGAATTTTGGGTATGAATTCCAATTTAAATCTGTTTCTGTTAGATTACGAATTATTAAACATAAAATATGAAGAAAAAAATGAACTAACTTTTGAACTTTATTCCAATGACCGGGGAGCGTAAATAAAAATAGTTCTGTAAATTCTTTTGGGGTCTTTTGCAACCAAATATTAAAAGACCATGGTTGGGTGGGTAAAGAATTGGGAGGGACAAATGACACCTAAGTCCACCGCTCCCTAATCTCGTAATTCAGAGTGTGCATTAAAATTGTTTTAGTTTCGTTCGAGTTTTCGCCGTGATTTAGACCATTCTCAATCAGGCGAGTGTTGTTTTTTTTGAGGATCGCCTCATATATGTAAGAGATTCAGTAGGCCTAAGTAAAATCAACTGTAATAGCGATCTGCAGCGGCGCAACAACCCCCCATCCCGCAAGAGCTAAGGGTATAAGAGGGTCCCGCTCGCGGCTTAGCTGCTGGTCCACAAGCCATTTTAGATGCGTCCAGCGCATGAGGCCAAATTGTTTGACGCTGGCCATTTACAAGATGGCGAAATATTACAGTATGTAGGTAGAAAGTGGGTGGAATGTGGGCGGGAGTTGGTGGTATGTGGGTGGGATGTAGGTGGAAACTGGTTGGAAAGTTGGTGAGAATTGGGTGGAGAGTGGGTGGGAAGTGGGTGTGCATTGGTTCTATACTGTTGAAGGCGCAGCGAAGCGCGGCGGGTTATATGCTAGTTTAAAATATAAAGTATTTAGACAATTAAGAACATGTTATACATTCTTTTACGTTGGGTGGACATAATTTCAATAGTACAAACTAAAATTGTTTCCTATACTCCCATGATTTTAGGAACCTGACGCTTGAGCAGTAAGGCACATCAATTAAGAAGCTTGTATCTAAGATGGCTTGACCAAGGTGCAGGACTCTGAACTCCCTTAGTACAGTACATCTTCCCAGAAAAATATTACATAGGGGGGCAGATAGGGCTTTCCACTTGCCAAATATAAAATAAATATTATTCTCAACTCATCCTTTTCAAAAGCCTTTAGTATTTCAAAGGCCACTTATCACTAGACAGCGGATTTTGCATATTTTAAAACAGATTTTAATCCTATAGGCGTAAATTACTTTGGGATAAATTAAACAAATTTGTTGTATTTTTACTCTATATGACCTCTGTAAAACGTTTTAAAATAGGCAAAATTCGTTTTTACTTATCACATTATATTTTAGTTACAGAGTCTCTTCAAAGATATATGACAAGGCAGCTTAAGGTTGTAAAATAAACAAAATCTCCTAACAAAACACTGGAGGTTTAAAACCAACCAAAAGAGATTTCTGTGGCACCTTAAGACTTAGAGTTTGGTTGGAACTTTGATAAGCTCTGTAACCACTGTGCCCAAAATTGAGTATGCAATTAGTGTGCTTGCCTGGTTGCTTGCCTGGGTGCTAGGCTGCTTTATTCCTTTTGTACCACATCACCAGGCCGACAGGCTTGTTCAACTCATTGACAGACAATTTGCTGCAGCATTTTGATTATTTGGTATTTCGGGTTTCCATCTTTCCAGCAATTCAATGGAGTGGCACAAAGGTGAAGAGCTGATGGATGGACAAGTGTATCTGCTTGCTGGTTGCTCAATTGCAGCAATTATGATGAGAGGTAAAAAGAAAAACGAAGGAAAAAAAAAGGCCAATTGATGGCCACTTAACACGTGCGTTCACTCGAGCCTCAAAGGCATAAGCTGGCAAAATGTCAACGACAAGCACTCCAAATACGCTTCGAGGAGGAATCATTTCAGTGGAAGAAACGAATAATTTGGTTTCAATCAAACGTGAAATTGTTTAGAGGCAAATCTTTCATAACATATGACCCCCTCGCCCGAGTGCAAAAACAAATGCCAGCTAATGTGTAGCAGGCTCCAAAAAGAAAATGATGGATGTGCCCATTAAATGTCAACGATTCGCCTTTCAAATAAGCTGACCATTTGTTGGGAAGCAATTTATGTTTATGTACGAGGGTTGCCGTATTAGTTTTCATCTAATATAATACTGAAAAATACCCAACTTTTTAAATTTAAGGCAACCCACGCACATTAAGTGAAGAAACGCATTAAATTTGAAGCGGATTTGCCAACTTATCATGCTTTATGCGTCAGTGGGTCGCACTTGACCGGGCCTCATACATCAAAATCTAAACAAAAACCGGCTGACTCGTTGAAAATTCAATGACAATTAATTACAGTTACGCGCGAGGCGTGAAAATGGCTGACAAAAACAACAACAACAACAACAACAAAGCGTCAGCATATTATAAATTAATTCCAACGCATTTAATGAAGAAAAACGCCAAAGCAAACAGAAAACGAAAAGCGGGAGAACCCGCCAAGCAACGAAAGGACACGCCAAATGCAAAGGGCGGTATCCACGGCTCGCGAAAAATCTCTCGTGAAAAAGTTGATATTCCGCAGATACTTTACAGAGTCTGCTAAGCCACTGCTATTAACACGATAACACAATTTTTTCTATCGATAAACGATTCAAAGTAACCTTGCGCTGCTTTGGCGCTGAAAAAAAACAGTTCGTAAACAAATCAAAATAATTTAATAAAATTTAAATAAAGATATATCAATGATGGTTACACGGTGAGTACAGAAGTACATATACGCCTGTAAGAAGGTGCATAATTATGCATATTTTCTATATTGATTTCTTATTAATTAATATCACTATTGAAGCGAACTTTTATTGCTGCAACTTAATGTGGCAAATCTGGCCGCCACCTTTGTGGAGTGGCAGGAAGAGGAGCAACAGAGGGAAAAGAGGAAGCACAGATACTGGGTTAACCCATATCTGCGCGAGAGAAGTGAAAAGGGGCGCTATTTCAAAGATGTGAGTAGTAATGTCTAGAAGTTTGAATGGATAATTTACGAAGAATTTGTTTTAGTTTCAGAACATGATTCAAAATCCTGATGTCTTTCACGAGAGCTTCCATATGAGCTACACATGCTTCGGAAAGCTTTTCCAAATATTAGAAGCACACTTGATGTCCAAGAGCATGTCTCGCCCGGATTGCATACCACCTCAATTGAAATTGGCAGTAGTTTTGGAGTAAGGATTGGCGCTGTTGAGATAACTTAAGTTCGTTGACTTATTTCTACCTTGTGAAACTAGGTATTTGGCGTCCGGAGAACTACAACGTCATGTGTCCTCGTCATATCGGATCAGCAAGTAGGATGGGCGTCCTTATTGACAAAGTATGTGATGCCATTTGCGCGGAGCTGAAGGATGAGATAGCTCCATGGAGTAAGGGTGGCATGCTGCAAGACGCCAAGGAGTTCAAGGAGGTTTGGAATTTTCCGAACTGCATTGGAGCAATTGATGGCAAACATGTGGCCATAAAAGCACCAATCAATAGCGGGAGCTTGTTTTACAACTATAAAGTATGAATTCACATTTTCGTATAACTTTAATTACATTTTTGTCATTGGGCGACGTTTTCTCCCGGAGTCTTTTTTTGCTGCGCTCATTTTTAATTTGTTGTTGTTATTGTCTTGCCCGCACAAACTAGAATCAAAACCTATTTTCGTTTCGTCGCCACAAAAAAAGGCGTTAACAGCACTTAAAGCTACGTTATTTGTTTAACATAACGTAGTGGCAAACGTAAGCTATTTATCCCGAAAAGTGGAAACCGATTATGAAACGGCCACACGAACAAATTACGCAGCAGTTTTTTTTATATGGAGTTTTTCATTTCGCGGCCATTTCGCGAGCCGTGGATACCGCCCTACCCTCTGCCAAAACTCTTCAGTGTTTGGGTGTTTGTGACTTCACAAAGGAGCATCACGTGACGTTGAAATCAATTTTACTTGCAACTTATATGGCTTCTACAAAAAAGTCGTCGCTATAAGGTATGCCAAAGCTACACGTTTTAAAAACTTAAGCCTTCCAAGCTCATATTCTGCTAACCAAAAGGCATGGGACATACGGGAAAAAATCATTGTAAAACTCATTTGCAGCTTGTTATGAAGATGTGCAATCTATTGAATCAAAATTGAATTTATGCCTCAAATTTGGTTGAAAAACCAACGCTGTAAAACAGTCGGGTTAGTAAAAAAAAATATCGCTATTGGATGAATCAAACTCCAACTCCAACGGATTATGTTAACGTGGATGAGAATTTTTATTGTTATGGGGCCATGACTCCTGACGAAATTGTTCGCTCCATATTAGACGAAAATATTCAAGCAAATGAGTACAGAAGAAGGAATCGGAACTGTGAATCACAGTAACCAGAAACTAAAGTTGGTTTTTGCTCTATTAACACGTTGGAAATGTTGGATAGAGAATATAAATGGGATAAAGCCTCCACACTTTTTCGTTTAGAAGAAAATTTGATGGTGCTTAGTACAAAAAATAATTTGTTCAATCGAAAATTACGGATTATATTAAATAAATTAATGCATTTATGTAATAGCCATTATGTAAAGAATGTATAAATAACAATTTAATCTGAAACAGAGGTAAATCTTTTTATACCTTTGGAGAGGGTATATTAAAATTGTCCGGATGTTTGTAACGCACAGAAGGAAGCATCTCCGACCACATAAAGTATATATATTCTTGATCAGCATGACGAGCTGAGTTGATATAGCCATGTCCGTCTGTCCGTCCGTCCGTCTGTCCGTCTGTTTCTATGCTATCTCCTCCGTCAGTTTTAAAGCTATCTTAACCAAACTTTGCACGAAGTCTTTTGGTACAAATACGCTGCACATTTGTCGGAACTGGCCTGATCGGATGACTATAGCATATAGCTGCCATAGGAACGATCGGTTGAAAAGTAGTTCTAGTGAGAAAAACTTTTTTGTTTTCAATGCTATCGCTACCAAACCTCGCATTTATAAGTTTTTTATGCTTTCACATAATTTCAGCAAGTTTTATGCAAATCGGGCAACTATATAGTATAGCTGCCACACAAAAGATAGATCTGAAAAAAGTTTTAGTATGAAAAACTTTTTTGTTTTCAATGCTATCGCTCCCAAACTCGTTACTGATCAATATAATATGCTAACACATAATTCTGTCAAGTCTGATCCAAATCGGATGACTATAGCATATAGCTGCCATAGGAATGATCGGTCGAAAAAATAGTTTTAGTGAGAAAACTTTTTGTTTTCAATGGTAGCGTGTTTGTACGTTTCAGTTATAAATATTATCTGTCTCCACACAATTTTAAAGAGTTTGATCAAAATGATCAGATGAATATATCGTATAGCTGCCATATAAAAAACTGGCAGAAATATATCATGCTCCAAGGGTATATAAACTTCGGTCGAGCCGAAGTTAGCTTTCCTCTATTTTTTTTCTTTAACTTAAATGCGCATTGGCGATAATTGCATCACTTTTGGTGTTAATGAAGGATGTGCATTTAAAAGCATTATACTGTATATATAGAAAACTAACAGGGACTAGAAATACCATCAACACGATCACTTGCTGCAGTGTTCTTTCATTTTTTCAGGAAGTACTGTTTATTGTGCTGGTCCATAGATAAAGGATGATGTTTCACCCACCCAGATACCATCAAGGTGAGATCCCAGATCCCACCCAGATGCCTCCCAGATACTACCCACATCCCACTTAGATCCCGCCCAGATACTACCCAGATCCCACGCAGGTACCACCCAGATCCCATCCAGGTCCAACCTAGATCCCAACCAGATCCCACCCAGATTCCACCCAGATCCTACTCAGATCCCACCCAGATCACTCCCAAACAGACATTGATCCCATCCAGATCCCTACCATATCCCATCCAGATTCCATACAGATCCCATACAGATCCCACCCATATCCTACCCAGATCCTACCCAGATCCCACTTAGATCCCACCCAGTTCTTACACAGATCCCGCCCAGATACCACCCAGATCCCACCCAAATCCCTCACAAATACCACCCAGAACCCACCCAGATCCCACTCATTTGCCCCTCTTCAAATATGAATGACGTCAGCGTCACGTGACGCTGAAATCAAATTTTACTCCTACTTAAATCTTCCGTAACGAAATTAAAGATGTTTCACATCATCCAGATGCGGACTGCCCTTTCCTTTATATCTGAAATAAAACAAGTGATTCTTATTTCTCCAATGCTTCTTTTTCAGTGACTTTTTTCAGGGGGTCTTGTTTGTTGACTCCTGCTCAGTGACGCTTGTTCTGCGCACTAGACTAGTTCAGTTACTCTTGTTTAGAGACTTCTTTAGTGACTCCTTTTTAGCGACTCTATTTCAGTGACTCTTCATCAGTGACTCTTTTTAGTTACTTATTCTCTTTTTAGCTCTTATTTTTTTTGCCATTGTTAACTGACATTTTTTCAGAGTTTCATGTTCAGTCACTTTTAGTCACTTTTGTTAGGTGTTTTGTTGTTCAAACGCTATTCTTCAGCGACTCTTCTTTAGAGGAATCACTCAAATTGAATTAATTTTATAAATTTTACTCGGGTCCCGAACTAATAGTTTTTTGTGATTTTTTTTCAGACTTTTTGCACTTTAGATAAAATAATCAGTTGTCTACCAGAAATCTCTTGTGATTTGGGCCTGATTGGTGTGCAAATCGTTTGAAAAATCAGTCGTTGTCACAGAACTTTGAGAGATTTTATTTCTTATTTGAAATTCCAGTTACAAGGTTTGTGTCCAAGCCATTAGTCTATCTCATCAAACAGGTCTGCGTGTTTCGCAAATTAAATATCTCTTTGGTCAAAATGTTTTAGATAATTTTAAAAAGAGGATCCAAACAAATCGGACAGAATTGCAGCCAACTTAATTTTAAAGCCTCATCATTAGGCTTTCTTTTTCAGTACGTGTCGGTTTGCTGAAGTGTTAACAACATAGTTTTTATTTGCTCCAAATATGTAAACTTTTGTGCCAACAAAACACAATTTGCGGAAAAGTGTATTTTCTGCTTTCATTTGAAAAAAATTGCAGCTAAAAGCCGTCGAATGCTGCAAGAAGTTTACGGAGAACATGCTACAACGATTTCCACATGTAAGTCATGCTCCGTATTGGGTGGGACCCATTGGGCGTGGTATACCATGAGCTGCTACAACCGGGCAGCTTCACCGAACTCACCGATTCACCGAACAAAAACGGCCAGAGTATGAGCAAAGGCACGACAAGGTTATTTTGCAACATGACAACGTCAAAACATACCTTGAAACGCTGAAATGGAAAGTCCTACAATACTGGCCGTATAGCCCTTCAGACTTCTATTTGTTTTTGTCAATGACATATCGTTCACTTACTTCAATACTGGCATAACTCAAAATAATCCATTTTGGAAAAACACGTTAAAGTTCTCAATGGACTTAACCCAGAGTTAATTAATAATTAATAAAAATATTATAAATTTAGAATGCTTATTTATAAAACATGAAAATATGATGTCTTAAATGAAAGCCGATGTATATTTGCTCAATATCGACTGCAGGACAACTGAGATATGACGTTCTGGCATTAACATGAAAATGAACCTGTAAAATTATAATAAGACATATTTTTATATCACATGGAAAGTAGAAGAGATATCAATACGAAAATTTTTACACAAAATAGTACACAATACAGCGAGTATTTCTGCATCATTAAGTCAAAAATCGTATTTTTTGAGTTATGCAGTATTGAAGTGAGTGAGCGATATGCCCTTGCAGCACTTTCCCTCTTTAGGAGAACTCTAAAATATTTTCGAATTTTCTTTTATGGAGTAAAGGCCTATTTCCAGAACAAATTGAAAATTTATGTCACGAAATAGCCACTTATTTATGTTAAGTGGATTGTAAGCTATAGTATGACCACAATGTCTTAAAACACACTAAAAAATACCAAAAATGGAGGCCGAATTGTAGGGTCGCACGGATTTGTCAGCCGCTCGAATTCAAAATGAGTTTATCGAATAAGAGTTTTAAATTTTTAATTTTTATTTGAAAATCGGCTTACAGCTTCCAAAGTGTGCGCAACTTCGTGATTCTTGGTAGAGAAAGTCTAGAGGCAATTAAAATTAAAAAATATAAAAACTAATAAAAAAGTGTGCTATTTTATGGTCTAATATATTTATTATTTGTTAGACTCTTTTGGTGCGCCCGAATTTGCTTTTAAATTGTTCGATGTCGTCCGAAAAAATATGCTGCAAGTTATTTATTTTCAATTTAGTTTAGCAAATTGGCTGTGCTTGCAATTCACACAAGCTAACGATATGGCAACGCTGTGATTATTTTGTTTTCTCTTCTGGAAATCAGCAAAATAAATGCCACTAAATAAATGGCTGATCAGCTGTCGAAGCATGGAGTTTAACTTAAAAATTTATTTTCGTGCACATTTATTTGTTCTGAAATGGG
>JAEIFU010002544.1:0-42060 GCA_018904235.1 Lordiphosa stackelbergi
TAGGCATTTCATTCTAAATTTAATTTGTAACTCTAAGATACTTATTTTGAATTGTAAACCCATGAAACTGAAATACGTAATACAAAGAATGTAACTCGATTCAAATTAGCTATGTATGTTAAACACTCTCAATCACTCAATGTTACTCTCGCTCTCGTCTGCTCATGTGCGGCGAATTGGGCAGCATATCAAGCCATTGCATTTGGCAATTAAAGTCATTCGAAAACTGAAGATCAAGGTGTCAAGTGTCCTATTGTGGTGGTGTGTTGTTCATTTAAAAAAAAAAAAAACAAGTTGCTTTGTGCCTTACCGGCACGTTGGAAATAATTTGCCATTTGGGCAAACATTTATGGCGCCCCCGGGTGGACACAAACACGGATACACTGGATACCATTGGATCTCGGATCCCGTCGCTCGGACATCCTCTTCTTAACCTCGCTCGGAATCATTGGATTCACACCCTCGCTCATCACTTCGTTCGCAATCATTGGATCCCCCCTCGCTCGTAGATTGTCAGACATTGGTCTAAGACGCTTGGTAGCTGCTGGATTCCTCAGGTTTTGGCATGAACCCACGCAATCACTGGAATTGCCATAATTCGCTGGGCATCAATTCACACCAGGTAACAAGTGCAACCAAAACTATTGGTAAAATTGTGTTAATTACACACATACATGTTGCTTTATAAAATATAAAGTCAATTAAATATTGCTACATATTCACATACATACGTACATCTGTGCAGGACCGCACAAAAAATACACACATATATTACATACATACATTTGTGCACAGACATAAACGCATACATTTAAATTTTGCATATTGGGCTGGCGTAGCGGCATACCTAGCAAACCGTTCCTTTTTCAGCATTGTCGCTTGTCTCCAACTTCGCCGTTGCTAAGCGCAGATTCCGTTGGCAAGCTACAAACATACATACACGCATCTTGTTGTTGCGCTCGCGCAGCATTTACCGCTAAACATTGACCTACACTTGTGCGCATCTGGATTCAAGTGTTGTTGCTGCCTCTCCTCATTCTCTCTTTGCAAATAGTTCCTGTAAATTCGCTACATCACCAACACATTAGAACATTGCTGTGTACCTTGGTTCTCTCGAATTCGTCGCATGAGAGGATTCGAACTCGAATTAATATCGCTTTCTCTATTGTTCTCCTGCTGTTAGCATAGGTCAGTAACAGAGACATTGGTTGCAATTTGGAGTAGTGAAGAAAGCATCACCAACTAACTAATTGAAAGGTTGTGATCAATTTGCAAAGTACATCAACATTAATGGTTTAGCGATTGCGGCAAACATTTGACAGAGTTGTGTGAAAGGTTAATACAAGTTGTTGGATTAATTTATTGGGTTAATTAGCAAGTATATTTGAAAAACAAATTAAAACAATGACTGGAAAAAGGCGTGCTGTTTCTAAGCAAGGTAGCAATGATTTTGAGTTGACGGAAGAATTTGAATGCCTTGGCCAACTGGAAGCTGTAAAGCAGCATATTAAACGGATTCAACAGTCAATCAAGGCAAAAACAGTTTCGTTTAATAAAGTAGAGCTAGAATGTCGTTTAGGTATTTTAGATAAATACATTGACCGCGCATTTGACCTGCAGCTCTCAATTGAAAATGCAAATCCTGAATTGGCATCTCGAGCGGATTTGGAGGATTTATGCGTATCAACTAAGGCAATGCTCATTTCTGCTGGTGCCCGCCCTAAGGTTCAACCACATAATGAATCAATTCTGAATACAACTGTTTCACATAACAGGCATTTGCCTCTGATGAAATTGCCAAGGTTTGGTGGCAGTTATTCAGAATTTAAAAATTTTATTGGATTATTTGAAAGTATTATTGACAATGACCAATCATTATCGAATGTTGAGAAGTTCAATCACTTGCTCAATTGTTTAGAGAAAGAAGCTCTCGGCACAGTCAAGGCCTTTCAGGTGAGCGATGAAAATTATCCCAAAGCATTAGCCGCCTTGAAGCAGGTATATGATTGTGAATGTTTGATTTTCTTTGATAGCATTGCAAAACTTTTCGATCTTCAGCCCATTCAGAACCCATCTGCCTCATCGTTAAGGTCCTTAATTGACACTGTCACCGCCATATATGAGTCACTATTATCAGTAGGTGATGACAAGAAGATTTCTAACGCTATGTTGATTCACATAGCCATGTCTAAGGTTGATGCTAAAACAAGGTCTAGATGGGAAGAGAGTCTCGATTATCAAAATATACCGTTGTGGAAAGATTGTGAAGCCGCACTAAATAGGCGGTATCAACATTTGTCAGCTGATGAGGTCACTTCAGGGCATTGTAAGTCCCGCAAATCAACTCGCGAGACACACCAGAAAAACTCCGGCAAGACTTCATTGTCTGTGTCTCACACCACTCAAGCCATTGATCCGAAATGCGTATTTTGCAAATCAAATGATCATTACATAAGTTCATGCACATCCTTTGCGTCAACATCTGTCTCTACTCGCTTCAAATTTGCTAAAGGGTTCCCATTATGTCTTAACTGTTTGCGAAAAGGACATAATGTTTCGGCCTGCAAGTCGTCACACTGCAGAGTTTGTTCTAAGCCCCATCATACATTATTGCATCGATACTCGAATGAAATGACCACAGCATCTGCAAATCAGACAATGTGGCATCAATCTGCCACAAATTCTCAGTCTGACACCAATGTTCAACAAACAAACTCAGTTTCATCAAACCATGCAGTGGCATCTGAGATAGATCAGGTCGTTTTAGCAACTGCGATTGTTAATGTCAAAGGCAACGGATGCAATCCTCAGACAGGCAGAGTACTTTTGGACTCAGGTTCACAAGTTAATTTTATAACCGAGGAATTGGCCAAGCGTTTACAATTAAAACGAAAACAAATGGACATAAGCCTGTTGGGCATTGGAAAGTCCAGCTTGTCGGCTAATCACATGGTTCAGGCCACTATTTGCTCTCGTGTTCACTCCTTCGAAATGGTTGCTGATTTCGTTGTTCTTAAAAATATCTCCTCGTATCAACCAGAGAAATCAGTTCCTCACGAATCATGGAGGGTCCCTGATGGACTGCAACTTGCTGATCCCTATTTTTATAAACCGCAAAAAGTCGATCTGCTATTGGGTGCAGACGCTTTCTTTGAGTTGTTAAAAGATGGTCATTTAAATCAAGGCAGAGAAGCACCAAGCTTACAAAATACCGTTTTTGGATGGGTTGTTTCAGGACGTTGTAAGTCAACAGGTCCAAAAATACCATTATCATGCTCTCTGGTGAGCACTTTGCAAGAGCCCTGCCCTCTTGATAAATTGGTAAAACGTTTCTGGGAGTTGGAACAAGTTCCAAACTTAACTGAGGCAAAACTCTGTACCCCAGAACAAATTATGTGTGAAAAATCATTTCTCGAGAACATTGTTCGCTTGCCATCGGGTCGTTTGCAAGTATCGCTGCCATTTAAGTCAAGCCCAAAAAGCCTTGGTTCCTCATACGACATAGCAAGAAGAAGGTTTTTATCATTGGAAAGACGTTTGCAATCTAAACCACATATCAAGGCTATGCTTGTAAAATTTATGGAGGAATATATAACACTGGGCCATATGTCGGCAACCGATAATTCCATACCCTCTACTCCACATTGTTTCATCCCGTATCAATGTGTGGAACGACCTCAAAGCACGTCCACTAAGTTACGAGCAGTGTTCGATGCTTCGTGCAAAACCACTACTCAAGTGTCGTTGAATGATCTGCTCATGGTCGGAGCAACCATACAGCCTTGTCTGTATGCCATTTTACTTAAATTTCGCTGTCGCAAATACGCATTAACTGCAGACATAGAAAAAATGTACCGTCAAGTGGAGGTTGACGAGGCTCAGCGAAATTTTCAACTGATTGTCTGGAGACGTACAAACACTGACCCGTTACAAATATACTGTCTGAACACTGTGACATATGGTACAGCTAGCGCTCCATTTTTAGCTGTCAGATGTTTGAAGTATCTCAGTGATTTGTACTCAACTTCGCATCCTCTTGGTTCTCGTTCGCTAGCTAGCGACTTTTATGTTGACGATGTTTTGACAGGCGCTGATTCGATAGTTGAATTGAAGAAATTGCGCAAGGAATTGGATGACATTCTAAAATCAGCAGGATTCGTTCTCACAAAATGGGCTGCGAATTGTCATCTAGAGGAAAATCAGCCAGAAGAATCTCTGATTTCATCCGGAGAGCAAGGAGACTTAAAGACATTAGGCCTCGTATGGAATCGCCATAAGGATGTCTTTAAATACTCGTTACAAGATTTCGATTCGGACAAATCACCTACAAAAAGGTCGATTCTGTCATTCATCGCTCGTCTTTTTGATCCGTTAGGACTTCTTTGCCCAGTCATAACGAGTGCAAAAATCTTTTTGCAAGAGATCTGGCTTCTCAGCCTAGATTGGGACGATCCCATACCAGAAACACTGCTGCAAAAATGGACAATTATTGCAGAGACATTTCGAGACTTGAACACAGTTTCCATACCGAGATACGTTGGTGTCAATGAGAAGGTTCCATGCCAGATTCACGGTTTTGCTGACGCTTCTACCAGAGCGTTTGGATGTTGCCTTTACATTCGTGTAAAAGAAGTTAGTGGCATATCGGTGTACCTACTTACTGCAAGATCTCGAGTTGCACCTCTTAAAACCAAAACCGTGCCACGCCTAGAGCTTTGTGCAGCTCATCTGTTGGCTAAACTTTGGGAAGAAGTGCGTGCGATACTTAATCTTCAAGTGGAAAAGATTGTATTATGGTCGGATTCAGAGGTGGTTCTCCATTGGCTTCAGACTCATCCATCCCAATTAACAACATTTGTCGCAAATCGAATCGCAGACATCCAAGAAATCACTTCCACTGCCATATGGAGACACGTACCAACGAAGGAAAATCCGGCGGATTTAGCGTCTCGAGGCTGCTCAGTGACTGAGGTGAACTCATCGAATTGGTTTGTGGGTCCAAAGTTCTTGCAAAAGGAAGAGTGGGACTGGCCCCAAAATTCACATCTTCAGCTGACAGATTTTGATGCTTCGCTGGAAAAGAAAAAATCTGCCACTGCACTCGTCGTAGCCAATGTGGAAATCAACCCCATTCTGAATCTTGTGGACAAATTCTCTTCATATTTACAAATTGTACGCATCGTCGCATATATACATCGCTTCATTTATCGACGAACTGGACTGCGCTGGAGTTCTACCGTTCCGTCCTCTGACGAACTTGGAGTTGCTTTCTTGAAAACAGTCGAGGCTGTTCAACAAAGTGTATATGCGACTGAAATTGAAAAACTTAAAAGGTCGTTGTGCTTGCAACCTGCTCTTCAAAAACTCAATCCCTTTATTTCCGATGAGCGTTTTGGCAACATTTCAATGTCCTTACTTAGAGTAGGTGGTCGCTTGTTACATGCCCCTCTGACTCACAACGCAAAATTCCCTCTATTGATGCCTAAAGGCTCCAGATTTGTCGAATTGTACCTTCAGCACATTCATCGTAATAATTGTCACGCTGGACCTCGAGCGTTAGTTGGTTTGCTCCGACAAACAATGTGGCTAATAAACGCGAGACAGGAATGTAATGGCATTGTTCGCAAATGTGTGCATTGCTTTCATTACAAACCCAAATTATTATCGCAAATCATGGGAAATCTACCCGCTGACCGATTACATGGCAATCGGCCGTTCGAAATTAGCGGAGTCGACTTATTTGGACCAGTGAGAGTATCTCTGGGTATACGGGGAAAACAACCTCTTAAAATGTACATTGCGCTATTTGTCTGCTTCACTTCGAAAGCTGTACATCTAGAGCTGGTTAAGGACTTGACTTCTAATACATTTGTTTTATGCCTCTCCAGATTCATTGGTCGTCGCGGTCCCATCAGGAAGCTTTACTGCGACAACGCCACCAACTTTGCAGGTGCTGCTCGCTGGCTGGAGCAACTAATGGGCCAAGGAGAAGGCCAGATGGAAGGCATTCATGCATATGCTGCGTCTCACCGATTCACGTTCGAGTTCATCCCTCCGAGAGCACCGCATTTCGGCGGTCTCTGGGAGGCGGCCGTCAAGTCGGCCAAACACCTAATGCTGAGGGCCATTGGAGGCGCTCTGCTCAAGGAGGACGAACTTCAAACAATTCTGGTCGAAGTGGAAGCAGTATTGAACTCCAGGCCAATCGTGGCCGACAGCAGCAATCCCAACGACGGGGAAGTCATAACTCCCGCCCATCTTCTAATAGGCACAACGCTCGCAACGCTGCCACCCGCATCCGCGCAGCAGCAAACCGAGGCGAATCTGACCTACTTGCAACGCTGGCAACTCGTCTCAGCGATCAAGCAGAGATTTTGGAGAGATTGGTCTCGCGATTACCTGCTGAGCCTACAGCAGCGCGTCAAGTGGACGAAAGAGGCAACCAATCTGCAACCAGGCACGGTAGTAGTAATTCACGAGGACAACGTGCCTCCTCAAATGTGGATAACAGGCGTCGTCGATGAAGTGGTCACAGGAGCTGATGGGAAGGTGCGTGTTGCAGTCGTGCGGACGAAGACAGGAACCTTCAAGCGATCAATCCATCGGTTGGCACCTTTACCAATTAATTGAAGCCCTACGGTCTGTCAACGTGGCCGATGTTTAGGCATTTCATTATAAATTTAATTTGTAACTCTAAGATACTTATTTTGAATTGTAAACCCATGAAACTGAAATACGTAATACAAAGAATGTAACTCGATTCAAATTAGCTATGTATGTTAAACACTCTCAATCACTCAATGTTACTCTCGCTCTCGTCTGCTCATGTGCGGCGAATTGGGCAGCATATCAAGCCATTGCATTTGGCAATTAAAGTCATTCGAAAACTGAAGATCAAGGTGTCAAGTGTCCTATTGTGTGTTGTTCATTTTAAAACAAAAAAACAAGTTGCTTTGTGCCTTACCGGCACGTTGGAAATAATTTGCCATTTGGGCAAACACCAGCTATAAACGAGATTTTAGACAAGATAGGAAGGGCAAATATTTTCATCTTTGGATCTAGCTAGTGGATATCATCAAATAGAAATGGAGTCTCAAGACATTCCAAAGACTGCTTTTACTGCAGAAGGTGGGCATTTGAGTATGTTAGAATGCCATTTGGTCTGACAAACGCTCAGCCACTTTCAGAGGTTATGGATAACTTGTTAGGTGAGTTGATAGAAAAGTGGCTGTGACATATCTGGATGACATAATCGTATTCTCGCCATCACTTCAAGAGCACATACAGGATCTTCATAAAATATTTACGACTCAAAAGTGCAAATCTTAAGCTGCAACCAGATAAAACTGAATTCTTACGAAAAGAAATCAGGTATTTAGGCCACATAGTCACTAGTGAGGGTATAACCTAATCCAAAAAACTAGAACTATTAAGGGTTTCAATACCCCAAAACGAAGAAGAAATTAAATCCTTTCTTGGGTTGTTGGAGATATTATAGGAAATTCATTGAGATTTTGCAAAAATTACTAAACCATTGACACAACAATTGAAAGGAACAGGCTCTGTAAAAATAAGCAATGAATATATTGATGCTTTTACTGAAAAATATAGACATTGTTTAATGCTTATTTTGTTTATACTTCAATATCCGGACTTTACAAAACCTTTCATTTTAACAGCTGAAGTGCTAGCAATGTAGCAATTGGAGCTGTTTTGTCCCAAGGTCGTTTAGGTATAGACAAATAATATCTTGTACGAGTAGAACCCTAACAGACACGGAGTTGAATTATTCCACAGTGAAGAAATGTTAGCAATAGTTTGGTCTATTAAATATTTTAGACCATATCTCTTTGGGTAAAAGTTTAAAATAATAACAGATCACAGATCTCTTATTTGGCTCATGAGTTTTAAGGAACCCAACTCCAAGTTAGTACGCTGGAAGCTGCAGTTACTAGAATACAATTTTGAAGTTATTTATAAAAAGGGTTACAGAATGTGGTTGCTGACGCTTTGAGTCGTGTGTGAAATAGATGTTAACATAAACGATAATTTCTAAGGCAGGCACACTTGGAGGTACATTCATTCGGCTCAAGGTTTTTAGATGAGCTAATTTATATTTCTGAAAACCATTAAATGATTTTAATCTTCAGTTAATATTTAGAGTTGATAGCACATCAAACATTCAAACAATGTTCAAAGATATTTGAACAAGTGCATTTAAGACCGCTACCTGCGGTCGCCTCAAACCAGGCGCACAAAAATAGGAAGTAGAACCTAAAATAACCAACCCCAAGAAGAGGGTATCTGTTAGTAATAGGGCATTTCTCTGCTTGGGGTGAAACCCCAAAAATGTATAAAAGGAAACTCAATACTTTAATAAACATTCAGCTTCTGGAGGCAAGGTAACACACCATACATGCGTAAGATTCAGCTTCGTGATGTGGGCGGATCACTCATGGAAGTGTATTTGCGTTTTAGTGATCATTTGTCCGGCTACGTCCTGTAAAGGTAAACTTGCTAAATTGAATGGCATTTATCAGGTCGGAAAAAAGACATTCAAATATGAGATAGCCTAAGGCGCGGTGATCAGAAGGGAGAGAAAGGTATTCCGCGGAAAGCCTAAGGTCGTGAGAAGTATTCACAGTAGCCTGCCAAGCGTTAGGGATTGGCCCTGCGTGAGGGGAAAACGGCGATAAATTCTACAGCGTAAAGGTAGCTCCCAACGATGAGGCTTGCCCAGCGTAAACTTAGACTGCAAACTAAGGCAAATGTGCCTTTTAATCAGGAAAGAAGGAAGGAAGAAGAGGAGGAGCAACGGTGAGTCGAAAAATGGAGAGGCGCTGTCCAGGCGCGACTCAGACGAAACCGCCTGGGCTGATTCCCGCACCGCCCGTACCATGCGGCCAATAAGGATTTGTCTTCGTGAGCAAAAATAAATTAAAAGAAAAAATTATTGAAATAAAAAGTAGAGTGCCCGTGTAGCTCCATGCAACAAAGGCAGTTTTGCTGTTGCATAAAATTTAAAATTCAAAACGCAAAATTAGATAAATCCATTCAAAATAAATTAAGTTCACAAATGTTTTCGCAAGATGTTTTAAATAAACATGGCATTATTTGATTGCTGAACAAAACATATTTTATTGTAAATTAAAAATAAAAACTAAAGTAAAAAGAATCTGAGCAAGTAAGTTTAAAACCTATATGAAATATACACATTTTAAATACAGTCCACTATCGAAGAGAAAAAAATATATGTCAAAAATACAAATTGTTGCCTCTACAATGTTGTATTTAAAATAATTGAGCAGTACATGTAAAGTAAAATACATTTTGCCTCTATAAAACAATGAATTTTTAAAGTTTTAAAATTTTTAAAGAATTTAAGACCGCATGTAAAATATGTGCACCTGATGAGATTTTAAAACATTCCAGACGTGGTATTCAGCTTATTTCGCAACATAGTGGTTTAGTTAACGCAGTAAGATGTAACCAATATTCCTAACAGAACTAACTGAGACTGATGCCCAAGAACAACAAATCGTAAGTTATATTTAGCTATTAATCATCGGGGGGTAGGGACGAAACATACTGGCATTTGAAAAGGCAGTTTTATTTTCCGAATATGAAAAGTAAAATCTCACAAACAATTAATAATTGCGATGTCTGTCAAATACAAAAGTATGACCGACATCCACCCAAGGTGGTTATATCAAATTACAGAGACTCCAACTAAACCTATGGATATTATACACACGGACTTATATACAATTACTTAGAAGTGTCGTTACATATTATTGACAAATTTTTAAATTTGCTGCGGGCTACACTTATTCCAGTTAGAAATAGTTTAAATATTGTTAAGACAATAAAGCGTTTTATTAGCCAAAACGGTATTCCTAAGAAAATTGTTTGTGACCAAGGTGCAGAATATTCATCAAATATATTAAAGCTTTTGTAAGCAATATAACATCGAATTACATATAACTTCATTTCAACAATCTTCCAGCAACTCCCCGGTAGAGAGATTGCATTCAACTTTAACGGAGATTTATAGAATCTTTCACGGACCAAAAAAATAATTAAAAATGGAATGTGAACACGACGAAATACTGGACGAGAGTATTGTTAACTTATAATAACGCCGTACATTCCACAACGAAACTAACACCATACGAGCTTTTTACATTCAGAACACCATATTTTTGAAAGAACCATTCAATTTGATAGCGAACATGACTATTTATCGAAACTAAAATATATATCAGAGGAAATATATCCCAAAGTAAAAAATATGTTGAGGAACAAAAAACTAGAAATATCAGAAAAACTAAATGAGTCTAGAGATAAACCTATTCATTAAATCCGAATGACATTGTTTTTAGAAAGGAAAATAGGAGAAACAAACTAACTCCAAGGTTTTCCAAACACAAAGTATATGAAGATAATGGTGCAACATTTAAAACTGAAAGGAAACAAAAAATACACAAATCAAAAAATGAAAAATAGTTCTACTCAACTCTCAAAATTTCATGAAACAAATAATATTCCCTATTAAATAATACCTCTATTAACAAAAAAAAAAAAAAAAAAAAGACAAAAAAAAAAAAATAAAATAAATACGTTAATACGAGAGATACACAAACACAATAGCACAAAAAAAACACAAGAATCAACAGAACAAATGTTAATAATAAATTTACACACGATGTGTATTGTGAGGCTACGCATGACCATACAGAAGAAGTAGTACAAATATCTATGAGCCGCCACTGGACTAATTACACCATATAGGAAGCTAGGTGATGCCCATGCAATAACCGTCGCTTCAATCTCGAGGGGAGGAGTTACCGCTACAGACATGCAAGAACCCTGGAAGCGAACACTCTGGGATGCATTACCCTCGGAGTTACCTCTACAGATATGCAAGAACCCCTGGATGTATTACTCTGGATGCATTACCTCGGAGACACCCCCTGCAGATATGCAAGAATCCTTGAAGCATTAGTATGGATACATTACCATTGGTGCATTTCGCACCTACATCAACTATCAACTAACATGTATTAATTTGAACAACAAAGCAACCTGTGCAAAACACATATAGAAGATCTGAATGTAAAATTGGCAGTCGGAGCATTTTAATCACAATGTAATAAACAAACATCTAGAAAAAGTCTTTTAAATTTAAAACATAACATAACACCCAAAATTACTGCTCCCAACCAATAACTCCCGTTCTGTTGGCATGTGGGCACCGGCGCAGTATATATTCCATCAGTAGATTGAAGAAGTCGCACGATAAGGTATCGCCCTGCCTAAAACCTCTCTTGGTATCAAATGGTTCGGAAAGGTTTTTTCCTATTTTGACGGAGCTTTGTGTACTTCTAAACGTCCACATAAAGACGCAGGCGTACTTTGCTGGTATACCAAGGGTAGACAGGGCTTCAAAAAACCTTGACCTTATCGGCGTGTCGAAGGCTGATTTATAATCAACAAATAGATGGTGTGTGTTGATGCCTCTCTCATAGGTCTTCTCCAGGATTTGTCGTAATGTGAATATCTGGTCTGTGGTGGATTTACCGAGTCTAAAGCCACACTGATAAGGTCAATCAGTTGTGTTAATAAGCGGCTTAAGACGTTCACAAATAATGCGCGACAGAACCTTATATGCAATGGGAAGGAGACTGATCCCGCGGTAGTTGGCGCAAACTGCAGGGTCACCTTTTTTAAAGATTGGGCATAGAACACTTAAATTCCAATCGTCGGGCATGCTTTCGTCAACCCATATACGGCAAAGAAGTTGGTGCATGCACCTTACCAATTCTTCCCCTCCAGCCTTGAACAATTCAGCGGGCAGCTCATCAGCGCCAGGTGATTTATTGTTCTTTAGCCTTTGTATGGCTAAGCAGACTTCCTGTTGGGTCGGCGGGTCTATCTCTATGTTGTCGATTGGTGGCATCGCTACTTCTCTAGAGGCGGCATCATGTTCGTCATCGCCTCCCAGTAGGTTGAGAAGTAGCTTCTCCATTTGTTAAGCGCCACTTGCGGATCGGTGACCAGATTCCCGTGTTCGTCTTTGCATTGTGCGACTCTGGGCTTAAAACCTTCTGTTAATTGCTTAATTTTTTGGTAAAATTTTCGAGTCTCCTCATGCCGAATAACATCTCGACTTCCTCGCGCATGCGCGCTTTCCTGCTCGCTCTTTTTCCTTCTAAAGAGGCGCTTCTTCTCTTTCTTTTTCTCCCGATATCGCTCCATAACAGCCCGCGTTGCTCCCGACTGCAGAGTTCTCCTGTAGGCTGCGTCTTTTTTCTGCAGTAGCAAGTCGGCACTCCTCATCGTACCAAGATCGCCTTCGAGGGGACTCGAGTACCTGAGTATCTCCTTGGCAGCAGTACTCATGGAGTGTGATATACGATTTCACTGTTCGCATATATCGGAAGAAGATGGGGAGGTTTCCCTGAGCAGTTGGGCGAGTTTGGCTTTGTAGGCTTCAGAGGTCCCTTGTGATTGCAGCTTCTCGACGTTTAGCTTTCGATGTGTGCCAGAGCGTGAGGCGTGTGCCACACTGAGCCGCGTGCGTACCTTGGCTGCAACCAGGCAGTGATCCGAGTCTATGTTGGCTCCTCGAATCGCACGCACGTCTAGTACACTCGATGAGTGCCTTCCGTCGATCACAACGTGATCAATCTGATTTCGTGTTCGTTGATCAGGGGACTTCCAGGTCGCCTTATGGATGTCGAGGTGTTCAAATCTCGTACTACTTATGACCATGTTCCGGCCTGCAGCAAAGTCTATTAGCCTCTCTCCGTTACCGGAGCGTTGTTTCATGAAGGCTAAATCGTCCGACTGTCGAACCAAAGACTCTTCTCTCCCGATTTTCGCGTTAAAATCGCCTAGCACGATCTTTATGTCGTGATCGGGGCAGCGCTCGTATAGTTGTTCCAGGCGCTCATAGAATTCGTCTTTTGTCGCGGTGTCCTTGTCTTCTGTTGGCGCGTGTGCACAGATAAGACTAATATTAAAATATTTTGCCTTAAATCTAAGCGCGGCAAGCCGCTCGTCAACTGGTGTAAAGTTGATGACTGAGTGGCGTAGTCTATCACTCACTGCAAAGCCGCACCCAAACTCGTGCTTGAAACATGCCCGCTGTAGAATATCTCCCAGGGAGGTGGTTTCGGTTTTTTCTTCTCTTTTGGTAGCGCTATTATCTTGTTCCCATATCCAATCCATCGCATTTCTTTGAGTGCAGTAACGTCCGATGAGTATTTTTTGAGGACTTTCACCAAGTCGATATCATCACCCTCTCCGTTGAGGGTGCGTACATTCCAGTGCATATCCTCAAATCGTGGTCCTTAAAACGTTTGCGTGGGTCGTCGTCAGGGGGGTCCGTATCCGAGGCATTGTAGTCGCAGTTTTCATTGGTGGAGATTTTTTACGGTGGTGGGTACCAAACCCGCCCCTAATTAGATATTATACCCTGTAGGAAAGCCCTAACCCTATATATTATACCCTGTAAGGAAAAAACTAACCCCCACCCAAAAAATTTATAAAGAGAAAAAAAAATTTTTAAATTTTCGTTCTAGATGACAGTGTCAAGTACTCTGCAAAAGAGTACTCTCAAGAAAAAGATTATGACAGCCTAAAGAGTAAAAATATCTCTTTAAAACTAGAAATTCATAGTTTGGAGAGTGAAAAAATTCTCCTTACTGCGACTTTATGAATTTGCAAGAACGGTTTATGAAATTAAAATGCTAGAGCGTTTCATTCTGCATTAATAACTAAACGTTGCACTATGCGTGATAGTCTAGGGTTTAATTTACCAGCCGCTTTCACACTTAAAACCTGGATTCCGCGAAAACATATCGCTATATACACGTACACGACCCGAACGCTCGTTGAAACTTAGACCAAAAGAGCAGAAAGCGATTAGGTTTTCACACACCAATACTCTCTCACTTTTGGCCACGCTCTATATCTATAGAAAGAAGAGTGTATTGACTGACTGACTGATTTACTGACTCATTGGCAATCAACGCACAGCCTAAACGGTAAGAGATAGAGAGCTGTAATTTGGACCAAGGCTGCAAACCTCTAAAATTTTACAGAAGGTTCGGTTCGGGGGGTTCGAACCCGTTGTGAAGCCTAAGGTTCGGTTCGCGGACCGGTTCTCGGAACCCCTGAACCCAAGGTTTTGGTTCGAACCTCGGTTCGCTTGAACATAGAAGAATAATTTCGATTTATTAGCACTTATTTTTAAAATAATATTCTTCATGTCAATAATGCAATTTTTAATTATCAAATTCATTAGGTGACACTAACAACTTTGAGAACCGCTTAGTTTAAATAAATAAGCATTCTTCTTAAATTGTAAAGTGTTGAAAAGGCCCGTTAAACTGATTCCTGAGTTGCTGTAATAGCAAGTATAGTTAACGCAATATTTTTTAAATCGTCTTTTTTTCACCTTTCCAAAATTTTAAAATATTTGACGATGTTTTGGACAATAGTCGAAGGAATCTATAACATCATTTACAGATTTGATATTATTATTTGTTTATTGCTTTCTACTGCTTTCAAAAACTTCTCTTCTTCGCAATCAGAAGTTGATTCATTTAAAACTCTCATCAAGAATTTCTTTTTGGAGCTTCCGCATGTCTGTAATGTGTAATGTGAAGTTAACAAAGTTTGAAATCTCGGGTCTTAGAGCACAGCAGCCAATGTTGGTACTTAGCTCATTATAGAAGAACGTTTATCGAACGAGTATAGTAATAAACAAAAGATTTCAAAACAGTTGCTCGAAATGAAAAGTGAGCGGAATAAAAATCACTTGCTAGTAATTGTGAATCCTATAAACAAGGCTTTTTTGGCTGCAGCAATAAAAAGATATTTTGTAGTATCAAATATTTTTAGGTGAAGCTCTTTCAAAGAACTCTGAATTAAAAAATCTTTAATAGTTAGTAAACGTTCGCACCTAACTCAACCGAGTTCATTATACACTTGAAAAGTGTATTATAATTTTGCCCAGAAGTTTGCAACGCATAGAAGGAATCATCTCCGACCACATAAAAGTATATATATTCTTGATCAGCATGACAAGCTGAGTCGATTAAGCTTTGTCCGTCCGTCTGTCCGTCTGTCCGTGTCTTTTTGTCAGTCCCTCAGTTTTGGAGCTATCGAGCTAAAACTTTGCACAGAGTTTTCTTTTTTTCGGAACCAACCGGACGGATGACTACTTCTTGGGCCATACAAATGTTCGTTCAAAATGTAGGTTTTAGTAAGAAAAACTGTTTTGTTCTCAATATTACTGCTCTCAAACACGGTCATTGGTAATATGTAATGTTTTTAAGCTGATCTGCGAAGTTTGGTCGAAGTCGCTAACCGTTGAGCCAAGCTATTACAAGTGTATCAAAACTTCGGTACAGACGAAGTTAGTTTTGCCTTTCTCGTTTTTAATTTAATTTTTTTGTAAGCAAAGATTTCATATAACGGAGAAGTGTGCGAACTCTACTAATGTCAAACTAAACTGCCTTAAAAAATCGTTTGTTTTTTGACTTCTCGTCTTGAGTTTCTTGAATGATAGTCAGATCACAAGGAATTTCTATATTGTATGTGTCGTTAAAAAAACTACTAAATTTGTTGAACCGAACCGAATTTTTCTAAAAAGTGGTCCGGTTCGGGTTCAGGTTCGAGGAGTCAAAAATATTTGAGGTCCGGTTCATGGTCCGATTCGTCGGGCCCAAAATACCCGAACCGAACCGGTTCTAAGGGGTTCGGTTCAGGACCGGTTTGCAGCCTTGATTTGGACAGGAGTTCTGTTAGTGGTAAAGGTGCGTACTAAGACGGAGCTTACAAGGAAAATGGACGGACAATTCTGCATTCAAAAAATTATTTTTCTTCTGATTGGCTTCAACCTCGGTTTTTATGGATGGAATACGAAGTAGTTTGAAATGTGATTTTCTGATGTTGGAAAATTTGACCCAAAGGTCGGAAAATGTAGCATAAAAACGATTTTTCATCTGGTTTTCTTGAATCTCGGTTTGTAAGGACAGAATACGAAATAATTTAAAATGTGATTTTTCAATGTCGGAAAATCCGCCCCCAGGAGTGAAAATGCCCGGAAAATTCTGCATAAAATGTATCTATTTTTCATCCGGTTGGCTTAAAATTCAGTTTGCAATGATATAATACGAATTAATTTGAAATGCGACTTTCCAATGTCGCAAAATTTGACCCGACGGTCGGAAAATTTTCGGAAAATTCTGCGAGAAGAAAACTATTTATCATCCGATTGGCTTGAAGGTCGGTTTCAATGGATGAAATAGAAAAATATGATTTTCCAATGTCGGAAAATCTGATCCCCGCAGTGAAAATGCGCAGAAAATTCAGTATGCAAAAAAAAACGTTTATTCATCCGATTGGCTTAAAACTCGGTTTGCAACGATAGAATACGAATTATTTTGAAGCATGATTTTCCAAAGACGGAAATTCCGCCCCCAGGCGTGCAAATTCCGGAGAATTCTACAGGGAAAATAACTATTTTTTCATCTGATTGACTTGAGACTCGGTTTGTAAGGATAAATTGCGAAATAATTTGAAGTGTGATTTTCCAATGATGGAAAATCTGACCCCGGGAGTAAAAATGCACGGAAAATTCAACATGCAAAATAAACATTTTTTATTTGATGGACTTAAAACTCGGGACAGGGAAGATGTTGGGAAGTGGATGGGAGGTGGACGGGATGTGGACGGGATGTGAGTGGTAGTTAGGTGGGACGTGGGTTGCATTGCCCTTTTTAGCAGTGGGTGGTAATAGGAATGGGTGAATGGGAAGTTGGGTGGGATGGGCGAAGGATGTGTGCTGATATTGGTTCTATACTGTTAAAGGCGCAGCGAAGCGCGACGGATTATGTGCCAAGCAAATCCAAACGGACGACACAAAGAATGATGTGAAATAGAAAAAATTACAAGAAACGGTAATCTTTTTCTTCTTCGCATGCGTGCGTGCGAGTGGACAACGTTTTCATTTTCGATCATTCTCACAACGATGACAGGACGAAAGGCACGCGCCAGGGCCAAGGCGGAGGCCGAGATGGTGGAAGAACAACTAATAGAAGTTCAAAAACAACTACAACAACAACAAATACAATGTTACAATGGCCGTGTTCACCAGCACAAATCGATGACGAAAAAATCGCTGGATCTAGTTCAATTGTTGAAGTGAACGAATGTGAAGTTTAATTATGATTGCTAATTTTTGTGATTTTGATTAAAATCAAAACGATAGCATTCACACATACCATTTTTACCTTAAAATTTCTTCAAAGCGTTCAACAAGAGCCATTTTACTTTTTTTGATGGATGATGTTTGATGTATGCTGGTGAACAAGGCCAATCATTACGAACAACAACAATCACAACTACAAAATCTATTTCTAACTCCACAACAACAGCCTCCACCAATATATTTCGCTCAACCACTGCAGCAGCCACCACAACAATTTAACATGCAACAAAAACAACCGCAACAACAAAATCTTGAACCAGCACATGCACAACAACAATTTTACACACAACAAAAACAACAGCAGCCGCAACAACGAGCACAACAACTGTTTCCAAGGCAATCGGGTCTCAGTCCCGGAACAGACGCAGTGGCCAGTCCGCTGCCCAAGAATTGCCAATACCCCGGCACAACGGGATGAGAAATGTAAAGGTACGTATTTTCATTTTCCCTCACTATTATCCCATCTATTTTTCCCTCACTGAGCAAGCATCAACGGCCTGCTTTTAGCCTTGTACGTCTTCTTTATGCGCCGGTGATGTGAGACTAGTCTGGTACGCAAGGGGTTTTGGGGGTTAGACCCCTTGGCAGGAAAATTTGGTATATGCGTGCGTCCTCCCTTTTAATTGGAAATTTTTTGGATATCTAAACATTTTGTTCTGACCCGAAAATCCCCCCCCCCCCCCTGAAAATCCGCGCTACTGCCAAGATCTATATGTGTTCAGTGTGCAAAGGGAGAATCACTAACACACGTGGAGACTGGTGTCACTTTCGATGCTCAGGGGCCTAGCCAGACATCAAGATCATGACAGCAGTTTTGCTTGTCCCGCGTGTTGTCTCGCACATCCACCCACAACACCCCCACTGCAACAAACCGACCCACCATCCCCCCCACCTAGTCACTCACCTATCGTAAGGACATCAGGCTCCAGTCCAAGGCACGGTCCCAACAACACCACAAGACCTATGCCTCTGGCCAGAACACGTCAGATGAGATCAACACCACTTCTCCCTCAACACCAAATGACTTCCTTATCCTCCAATGGAACTGCAACGGCGTTAACAGGAAGGTAGTAGAGATCACCGATTACGTGAATCGCAAAGGAATCCTACTCGCAGCGCATTCAGAGATCAAGCTAACTCCTAGGAACACGCTCTCCTCGTCCGCGAACTACTCCATCATGCGGCTAGACCGTGAACGCAACAAAGGAGGTGGACTCGCCGTTATCACTCACCAGTCGGTCAATTTCCGACCACTTAATATCGTGAACCAAGACGAACATATAGAAGTACTAGGAATTGCGGTCAGAAGTACCAAGCGTGACTTAACAAGCGTGAACGACCAATTAGACCAAATGAACAAAAATATTCAATACTTGTACAATAAAAATGTACCCCACTCCACAAATTAGTAAAAGCGACTCAAAACCCTTGGTTCAATGACGACATAAAACGTTGTATTTTAAATCGTGATAGAGCCTACCATAAGTGGAAGCGGTACAAAACAGCATTTCTTCAGAAAGAGTATACAATCCTAAGAAATAAAGTCACCCTTAAATGCAACTTAGCGAAACGAAATTATTACACCTCAAAACTCTCATCTGCAATATCCGACAAAAAATTCTGAAAAGATATCCAAAATCTTGGTGCGGGAAAACCAAGGCCGGAAATGGCCAATAATGTTGACGCAAATGGTCTTAATAATAAATTCGTGCAATCTCAACCGGACATACCAGAAACTCTCGAAAATACGTACCTGACCTCGTTAGCTTTTAATAATTGTGATTATTGCTTTAATTTTGTTTGTGTAAACCAATGTGATGTTCTAGATGCAATATTAAAAATCAAGTCAAATGCTATAGGGCTAGACCAAATTGACCCCAAATTTATAAAAATCCTCTTACCAAGAATACTCGTGCATATAACACACATATTTAATACTGCATTAATGACATCAACTTTCCCACATGTCTGGAAAGCTGCAAAAGTGTTACCGATTCCAAAAAGCAATAACGATTACCGACCCATCTCAATCCTATCTTTCTTATCAAAAGCATTTGAACAAATCCTGGCATCACAAATAAGTAGCTTTATGGAGCAGAATTCACTCCTAAATGACAAGCAGTCGGGGTTCAGAAAAAAGCGAAGCTGCACCACTGTTGTAACGAAAACTTCAGAAGATATTCGTCGTAGCCTGGACAAAAGCCACGTGACACTCTTAACATTATTGGACTACAGTAAAGCATTTGATATGGTACGTCACAAAATACTGTGCGCAAAGTTAAACAAACTTTACAATTTTTCCGATACAGCAATAAAACTCATGATATCATATCTTAGTGATAGACAACAAGCGGTAGTCACAAAATCGGAATTCTCTTCCTTTCTGACATTAAATTGTGGTGTTCCACAAGGTTCCGTCCTTGGACCCTTGCTATTTTCCATATATGTTAATGACCTGCCAAATGTCTTGTCTAAATGTGAAATTGAAATGTATGCAGATGACGTCCAAATGTATGTGAGTGCTCCGTTAAAAAATATTAGTGAATGCGTCCATCATTGTAATAATGAGCTGGAGCTAGTCAGCAAATGGGCTAAGAGCAACGGTCTTAGAATAAACCCAAGTAAATCCAAATGCTTAGTTATTTATAAAAAGAAATATGACACGAGCAGCCTACAGCAGTTGAAGATTGAGGGATCCATTATCAAGTATACTGAAAGGGCATTAAATTTAGGTTTTACACTTAATGCAACGTTATCATGGGATGACCATATAAGTAAGGCGACCGGGAAAACATATGCTCTAATTAGGGTTTTAAATCTGACGAAACAATACCTACCCACACATATAAGAGACCTGATTGCTAAAGTACATATAATTCCATCGCTGCTATATGGGGTGGAAGTTTTCGGAAGTTGTAATGCAAGTAGCAAACATAAGCTTAATGTAGCATTTAATAACATCGCCAGATACATATATGCCAAAAATCGAACCGACCACATATCACAATTTGCAGAGAGAATATTTAATATGCCTCTAAACTCATGGATTAGCTTACGAGTGTTGATTTTCCTGCACAAAATAATTAACTCCGGTGAACCTTCCTACCTGTATCGAATGCTTAACTTTGCTTCTTCTCATAGGACAAAAATTTAATCCCGACAAGAAATAAACTAGCCACATCTGACTTGCACTTCTTCCCTAATGCTATTCGCCTATGGAACCAGCTACCTAACGAATTTAAAACAATTAGAAGCGCGCCCGTCTTAAAAAATCGATTCAAAACTACCTACAGCAATAATTTTCGTTTTTCTTTCCTTTCTCTAAATTTATCTGTATAATTTATACTTTTAGTTTTTAGTTTCATAATTAATGTTAAATATTAATATTACGTTAATAATTCCATCTAATATTGTTTTTGAAAATTGTCATAGTGATTAGTGCTTTCAAATAAGTCCTGTACTTTTAGCACTAAGAAGAAATATCAAATAAATACAAATACAAAGTGGAGAAGAGGACATAGATGTTTTAAATGTATACATCCCGCCAGTGTCGGCCCGCACTGGCTTTCGCCCGGACATACAACATCTGCTCGAAGGGGATAGGAGGATTGTCGTCGGAGACTTCAACACACAGAGTGATGCGTGGTTCTCCGCTCTAGGATGTGACGCCAGCGGTGAGCTCATCGAGGAGCAGATCGACTCGTCCGACTTCTGCGTCATGAACGGGGACCACCCAACCCGCATCACTGCGACCTGCAGGAGTTCCCCGGACCTGACAATCGTCAGCCCATCCCTCATTGCCAACATTACCTGGCATGCTGACATAGAAATGCCACACCCGCAAAAACACCACCAAATGCGCTACAGCCTTTAACAGGCAGTTCGTGGCCCACCCAGAGCGCGCCGATAACAACAAGCGCAAGATCGTCCGGAAAATGCGCAACCTCCCAAGAGACGACAACCCTGTGATCTTCAGCGCAGAAAAAGTCTCAATAGCCATCAAGGATGCCAAACCCTCCAAAGCTATCGGACCTGATGGGATTGCAAACATCATGCTTCCCAGCGGCGCAAATGCACATTACGTAATCGAGCACCTCTGTGTCGCACAGCATCGATTACAACCCAGTATACATTTACATTAGCGTGGCCGTTTTGTGGACTCCTAGCTTTCGAATCCCCATTTCTTTGTAATCGACAAGTGGGCGATAGCCGAACGCTTTTCGAAGCTCCATTACAACTGCACCTAACAATCTAAGAAATGTAATGGACGGTGTGGATGGGCCGCCCACTAAACGATACACATAGTATGCGCTGTTGTAATGCAGGTACTTTATGACGTAATGTACTTTGAACTAAAAGGTATATAGAGTGGTAATGCTATTGAAGTACAGCTCCATGTGCGGTATGTTAAGTTAAATTATTTATTAAAGGTATATTTCAACAGTTTATTAGCCATTCAAATATACAAGAAAATAAACCAAATGAAATCGACTAAAAGCTATTTAAAAGTTGTTTTTTCGCTGATGCGGAGATGCACGCACACGCCACACGTCAGAAATCAACTACCACATCCCATATTTGTGTGAATGTTCTAAAGAAAACGAAAAAAACGAACAAGCATACGAACGCAGTTCGAATTTTCGACAAACGAAATTTGAAGACTTGAAAAAATCCGTATGACAACTCGGTATACAAAGTGTAGCGCTAGTGTTTTATACTTGTGGGCTGTTGTAATGCATGCTGTGGGCTCGCCTCATTTAGCTGTGCGCCGCTGGGTTAAGCACCTTGGCCCGCTGGGGACCCGATACCTCACCCACATCCTCAACCTGTGTTTGAGGAATCTGGACATACCCAGTATATGGAAGACCGGGAAGATAATCCCTATTCCAAAGGCCGGCAAACCAGCAGACCAAGGTGTCTCCTATCGCCCGATAACCCTCCTTTCCCATCAAGATCCTAGAGGCCCTGCTACTACCCATACTGAAGGAGCACCTCCTCCCAGCCGCTCACCAACATGGTTTCAGACCGGCAAACAGCACCACCACAGCTGTCTGCGAGCTCACCACGTCCATTGCCTCTGGTCTAAACAGCATCCGTCCACACGAAATATCAATACTGGTAGCACTTGATCTCTCTAAGGTCTTCGACATGGTCAACCACCCCATTCTTCTGCAGGACCTCTATCACAGTAGCCTGCCCAACCACCTAAAGAGATGGCTGACCATCTATCTCACCGGAAGGCAAGCACACGTGGACTTCAGGAGTACCGCAAGGAGGTGTACTCTCCCCCTGCTCTTCAACATCTACGTCGCCGGACTACCCCAACCCCCACCCGATGTCAAAATGGTCACATACGCTGATGATTGCTCAATCATAACCACAGGCCGAGACGTCAAAGTTCTCGAACAGAGGATAAACTCTTACTTGCCCCGTCTTGCCGATTTCCTTTCCAATAGGAATCTTAGCCTTTCCCCCTCCAAATCGTCCGCCACCCTACTCACTACATGGACCAAAGAGGTCAAATTGACACTCGACATTCACATAAATGGACACAGGATCCCCACAGTCAACAACCCGAAGATCCTTGGTGTTGTTTTTGACCCCCTTTTCACTTTTGCAAAACATTCTGAAGAGGTGATCAAGAGTAAGGAGTAGGAATAAGGTCCTGGGAAAGAGAAAGAGACCATAGTTACCACCTACAAGGCAATAGGGAGGTCCATGGTAAACTATGCCGCCCCAGTATGGTCCCCGAACATAAGTGACACCCAGTGGCGAAACCTCCAGCTTGCCCAAAACGCTGCGCTGAGAGTAGCCACTGGCTGCCATACCATGACCCCCCCGACCACCTTCATCAGGAGACGGACGTCCTGCCAGTCCGAGCACACAATAAGCTCCTCACGCAGCAATTTCTCATTGGCTGCCACCACCCAACTCACCCAAACCATGCCTGTACCACCCAGAACATGTCCAGGCGCCCAAAACCCGTGAGGCACGACCTGAGAATGGAGTCTGCGCCAGCCAAACAGTTTCTGGGCAACGACAGGCCCACACTTTCTTCATGCGCAGAAGCCAAGAAAGCAGCACACACTAAAATAGTAACCGACACAATACTCTCATACCAACCCAACGTTGTTCTGGGGGGCAGACCACCCCCCATAAACGAGGCTGAGAAAACACTGCCACGTCCAACGAGAGCCACACTAGCCCAACTCCGCTCTGGGAAAAGCAGGAGCCTTAACAGCTACCTTGCGCGCATCAATGCAGAGATTGCCGATGTATGCCCCACATGTGGCCGCGGACCGCACGACACACTGCATCTCTTTAATTGTCCCCTTAACCCCACTGTCCTCACACCAATAGATCTTTGGACCCAACCAGTCGAGGTCGCCTACTTCCTCGGTATGGTCCCAGATTAGTTCTCTGCATCACTCAAATAATTTAATCCCTCTCTTTTCTTTTCTTTCCTTTATCTACGTACAAATCTTCCCAGCCGTTACAACAACAACAACAAGAAGCACAACAACAATATCTTGAACCACCACATGCACAACAACAATTTTACAGAAAATCTAAAACCACCACATGCACAACAACAACATACCTATTTACAACAGAAACAACAAAATCGAAACCAACAAAACAATATTCTAAGAGACATTCAAAAACAACAACTACAAATCAGAAAAACAAAATACCAAGTACAAAAGAAAAAGTACAACAACAAAACCAAATTAATATTAAACAACAACAAATACAAAATGTATACAACAAACAAACAGAAATTGGACTTGTTCAGCAGAATAGTTGATCCCTGAGCAGGTATGCTGTTGGAGGAAGCATTATCACTTTAAAGTAGCATACTATTTCTTTGATACATGCTCCTGTATCATGATACCTCAAATTGGCTGTTATGATGCCGCATTACTCAAGTTTAGTAGGCAGATTATTGCAAATATATACTTGATCACACGGATCAACACGGTCATTGTGAATGCAACAGACACAAAACAAAATTTGGCAGCCTTATGCCTTAAATAAAACATATTTTTTTTAAGTTTTCCTTTTTTTCCTCTTCCTTTTCAGATCTACATTCTCTGCGTTTAATATTGAAACGAGAATAGTTATTTTCATCAAGAAATGCATCGTTAATCAAGTAATATTTTTTAGACTTTTGTCAACGTGCCATTGTCGAACCAGATAGCCCAGCGGTAGTGGTGTTTTTTGAGTCAGGAATCATGCAGTGGAAAGAAGACTTTTATTTTTTTATTTAATTTTTATTGATAAAATTAAAAGACTTCAATTTCTGAAAATACTAACCAAATTTAAACCCACCCGGCAAGGGCGGGTAATGTGAGCTAGTCGTCAGATAAAATGACAATGTCATCGGCATATAGCAGTAGCAAGGTGAATTTACTATAAGGTGACGTACTCACCACAGGTGCTCTCTGTCGAGTGCCTTTTGAATTTTATTTTTGAATTTTGACAGTATGAACACAGATGAGTGAAATCTAGATAACAGGTTTGCTCGGTGCCTCTTCGCTGCCAGCTGCGCTGCTGTGGCGCTCAGGTTCGATTCTCGCCCTGTCTTGCTCTATCGCGGTTGTATTTTGTTTGCGCCAATTGATGGCTGATGGGTTGGAGTGAGACAGAGTTCAGAAGGTTCGACTCCCTCACGAAGACGGTTCGAGTTCGTGACGAAGACTGAAACTGAACTGGGTTCGACCGAGCAAAGCTGTAGTCTAGATATTTGATGGTCGTTGGAGAAAGGTTGTGTAGCGCACGATTTTTTTCATTGTTTTCTTTTTTTCCTCAATTACCAGCTCTGCAAGTGTTGCTGCTAACTCAGCCATAGCAGAGCAGGCTGGAGAAGAAAAAGCCGAAATAGATAGCGAACTGACGGATGACTCTATAGAGTACATCTCAGGCTATCTAATTAGAAGATTGTCTTTGGACTGCGCCGACAAAGAAAACGCCACATTCACTTATGTCGATATGGTATCAGCAGGAGGGCTGAAGAAGTCATCCACGGAGTTCGTGGCCAAAATAAAAAGGCTTGAATCAGTATTTAGCAAGTTCAATGGCAACAATATTTGCTCAAAACCATTTTTGCAAAATGATAAGAAGTGCTGATAACATTGAACTAGATCCAAAAACGAAAGTATTTTTTTTTAAATGCGAATAAAATTTTTTCTGAAAAATTTAAATAAAAAACTAAAACTGCAAAAAACAAAAGCAAAGGCTGATTAGACAAAAAAAATTGTTTAAAATATTAATATAGTACTTTGATTCATGTATTGTAAAACTTTATTTTATTATACGTTAAAATATTATAATTTGTTTTGAATTATTTCATTTTATTTGTTAGCCAAAATCTTTCAGCTGTCTGTTAGCTCAAACAATAACAAACGAAGTGTGCCTAGCATTTGCCTCTCAGAGCAACTGTCATATGTTTTAGAGAGCCGAGAGAGCGAGTTGAAAATAATTAAGACCCCTCACCACATCGGAATACGTCACCTTATAGTAAATTCACCTTGAGCAGTAGTATTATGTTTACGTCCCCGATATAGAGTTCTCATTCCAATTGATCATGAAGATCATTAAGGTACAACGTAAAAAGCAGAGGGGAGAGTAGACAGCCTTGCTATACGTCAATATAAGTTTGGAACTCCTCCTTGCCATTCTCCGTTATTCCGAAAACGCACACAAAAAAGAAAAGACAGAAAAGCAAAGCAGGCAATATGAGCCAAAAAAAAAAATTATAAAGTCGGTAAGAAGCTATCAGTCACATTAACTCACAAATAACAGAGGGTTTTTTTTTAGAATTCGGCTAGTAATCATATAAACATATATATGTATGTATGTAATTGTTAAAAAAAAATTTTTTTCTAGTCGGTTGTCCTCAATTTTTTTATTGGGCCAAAAGAAGATAATGGAGAGGAACAGGAGCAGCAGCCCACAGCGGTGGCTCCAAATAGACGCCGAAACAGGCGTCGCGGAGGTGGAGCTGCTGCTGCTAGAGTTGGATCTGGTGCTGATGGAGCTGTTTCTGGTGCTGTTGTAGCTGTTGCTGGTGGTGCTCCTGCTGGTGGTGAATCTGGTGCTGGTGAAGCTGTTGCTGGTGGATCTGGTGCTGTTGCTGTTGGTCGTGGAGCTGCTAGAGCTGGAGCTGCTGCTGGAGCTGCTGCTAGATCTGTTAGTGCAGCTAGAGCTAGAGCAGCAGCTAGAGCTATTGCAGCCAGAGGGAGCACATCTGGTGGAGCTGGCACTGGAGGAGCCGTTGGTGGTGCTGTTGGTGGTGCTGGTGGTGGTGGAGCGGAAAATCGGTCAACAGATACTCGTAAAATTTTTTGGTTCGGTTTACCGTTTTAGGACCAAACGAGAAGGCCAAGCTAACTTCGTGTGTGCCGAAGTTTTTTTACCCTTGAAAATGGCCCATATCATCAGAGTTTAAGAACGCTAGCATCCAAATCAAACGTTTTTCTAAGTAAAAACCCATTTTTAGACCGATGGTTTCAATGACAGCTGTAGGATATAGTAACCCGATTTCCACCAATTTCCACCAAGCATAAAATATTAATAAACGCTGAGTTTGGAGTTGTTAACATTGAAAACAAAAATGTTTTTCTCACTAAAACCTCCTTTACAACCGATAGTCCCTATGGCAGCAATAAGATAGCTATAAGATATAGTCATCCGATCCGGTAGGTTCCTACTTGTTAGCAGTATGCAGTAAAAAGAAGACTCTGTGCAAAGTTTTTGCTCGAAAGCTTTAAAACAGAGACTAGTTTGTGTAGAGACAGACAGGCGGACGGACGAAGCTCAACCGACTAAGCTCGTCGCCCTGATCAAGAACATAAATACTTTATAGGGTCGGAAATTAATATTTCCCTGCATAGCAAACTTCTGGTCAAAATTATAATACCCTTTGCAAGGGTATAATAAGCGGTAAGGTTCGGTTTGACACTTGCAAATGGGGGAGAGAGCCAATACCAATTGACCCAGACGGTAAAATTCTAGAGTGGAATGGGTTTGTTAAGATTATAAATTTAAAACATGTGTACTTACCTTTTATATGCATGCTTCTTCGCTTCATTTCCAAGTTTTGTAGCTTTTTTTGTTTTTGCTGAAACAACAATAAATTGATAAAATCCATTATATTTATGCAGTAGTATTACTTACCCATCATCGTGCTCCAATTATGGCAGTTTCACGCACAAACAATAAATAGATATAATCGAATTTTATTAAAATTTGTTATTGTTTTTGAGTTATGTGCTTCTCTTTTGTGTGCGTTTTTGGTAATAAGAAATAACGGAGAATGTCAAGGCTGCCACATAGTCGAGAAAATGACCCAGGGCTGAATAATAATGTAGGGAAAAATATATTCCTTTTAAATTAATGTAGTTAGTATGTAAAAATATAAAAATCTCTTAATTATATGGAAAGATTTTGATAAAATTATGCATGAATACTAGTTATAGACTAAGCAATAGTTGGGGATACCGTTCATGTCTGCCCCAACTCAAATATAATAGCGTCGATTGATATAGTCATACTGCCACACAGGCACGATATATCGGTATATGTAGTTAATATGTAAAAATATTAATTGCTCAATATCGTATGGATAGATTTTGAGAAAACTTAGCAGAACCGTGCATGTCGGCCCCAACTCGCTAAGTCAGCCAAATAATTTATTAAAGATAGCACCGATGCCTTGTATGGTCATACTGCATTTTGGCCGCTAGTTCCCCGGGCTGGTTCCGGGGCGGAACCAGCGCACTACGCTTATCAGTTCTGAGTCCAAGCCAAAGTGAGTCAATTAAAAAGCGAACTACTCATATATTGGAGCAATTACGAATCTTATGACAAGAT
This sequence comes from Lordiphosa stackelbergi, assembly GCA_018904235.1. NCBI lineage: Eukaryota > Metazoa > Arthropoda > Insecta > Diptera > Drosophilidae > Lordiphosa > Lordiphosa stackelbergi. The sequence continues at coordinate 28,160 of JAEIFU010002544.1, forward strand.
TTTTTTTGCGCCAATTTGCATGGAAAAAATTTGAGGTTGGTTCAGTGATATGCGAATATCTCAAAAACGTATGGATAGATATTAAATAGCTTTTCCGTAAACATTCCTGAATATGTGTCCTTTAATCTGATATACCGTGCAGGTTGGCCCCAACTCTGTGAGCGGAGAAATGAACGAAAATGTGTGGAGGCGATTTTTCAAATTTATTTATTTAAAACCCCAAATGCATAAATTACCCCACAGGTAAAATAAATCAATAGATAATGCAATTCTTCAATCAATATTGCATTTACAGATTCCAAATTAGTCTAAAAGTTAAGGAATAATTTAAAAAAACAAATAACGCTTTAGTGTTCCATATTCCACCGTTCGAATTCGACGCTAAATATCCGACGCTATTTTGACGGACATCAGGCATAGTGCAACATCGAATTTTCGAAAGTCGAACCTGAGCGCCGTTACAACACAGCCAACAGAGAAGAGGCACCGATCAAGCATGTTATCTAGATCTCTCTCATCTGTGCTCCAAGGTGTTGACTCCACCGAAGCCGCGGACTAACTAAAGTGCCAGCACGATGTGGCTCTGATTTTATAGGCGGCTGGCGCAGCCGCTCGAGGCAGCGAACGCGGTATCGATAGCGACGGCGCGTATGATCAGCTGGCTGCCTATCTACAGCTGTTGGCGATCGACAGATGGCGCGCGTTTGAATGTGCGCGCGTGTTTGAATATTTTATTTAACTAATTCAAACGAAATTATAAATGCGGCTTCATGTTACTTGGAAGTTCTAGGGAAATTATAATATTTAAATTAATAACAATAGAGAGAATGAGTGACTTCAGGTGGAGATAATGTGGACTGTCATGAAATCCGGACACTGCCGCCATTCCCTTCCAATATATGCGAACAGTAGAATCGTATATTACACATCATGAGTACGGCTGTCAAGGAGATACTCGGTTACTCCGAGTCTAAAGAAAGACGCTGCCTACAGGAGAACTTTGCAGTCGGGAGCAACGCAGGCTTTTAGGTAGCGATGCCGGGAAGAGAGGTGAAGCGCCTTATTTGAAGAAAAAAGAATGGGCGTGTTCACCAGCATACACCAATCATCTAACGAAAATCATCAATAAAAAAAAATGTTGGTCTGCTAGTGAACGAGTTTGATAGAATTTTTAGGCAACAAAGTTATCGATATATTTTTGTTGGCGGAAGGTTTGAATTTTTGACATCAAACAACTGAATATAATTAAGAACTGACTACTAAATATTTATGACCGTCGTCAATAGCACCAACTGCTCCTAGAATTCCCCTTGAATTTTCCTTAAGACTTTGTTAGCCATTTAATGTTTGTTGTACGCCGGCCACGGCGAGAATGTGCACATAAAATCGAATATCCAATGGACAAATCTTTTTCTCTTGTCGAATCATACATTTACAATTAAGAAGTACTCCAATCCACGCAAAGAAGGGTCTGAAAATGTTAATTTTAACAGAGTGGCAAAGGGCTAAGAGCAGAGACGGGCAAATAAGGACAATTCGTTCCCGTCCCGCCACCATTCCGTCCACGGCTGTCCCGTCCCGATCCCGATCAACAAATTTCAATTCAGTATCGTCGCGCCAGATCCCTTACTTCTCTAGGGTTCCGCTGGAATCCCGTCGCGAGCCCATCTCTAGCTATGAGTCCTTAATGTCTCCTCCTGTTCTTCTAAAGAAATCGTTGTGAGCAACGCCCAAGCGTGCTGCATGCCTGCCAATAAGGCAGTAACCCGTTAGGGCCCAGACCAGAAGTAAGATGTTTTTCGTTTCAGGTTAAACGAGGACCACGTAACCCCAGGAGGATATGGATATGGGCATCCCTATCAAGCTCTTCTCCGGAAGGAGCTGAATGGTTGTGCCTTGACAAACCGTGATGAGGTGTCCATGTACCCAGCTGATGTGGTTACTACTCGTACGCAGTGCTTCTCCTTTTTGGAGTGCCGGCTTTTCTTTTCAATATTCCTTCCCCCTCCCAAAAAAAAAAGGGGGAGACTTAGGCATTTATTTCATTTTTTTTGCTACTGGCGAAACCACGTCCTCTGCCATTTCATTTATTAAAAACAAAGAGGTTTTCACATTCATTTCGCATTTGGTTTCTCAAAAAAGCTTGTTTGTTTACTTCTGACAGCTGTGTGCTATCGATAGCAAATCATAAACAAGCAATTCTAAAAAACTATTTTTTTGTTAGATTCACATCTAAAGCCCCCCATACATCTCACAAATTTTTGCGCAAATCGCTAGTGTGTGTTTATTGATTGTGTATTGTCCCCTTGATGTTTTGATTTTTCGGGCTATTTGCGCAAAGTTTTTCGTGTGTTTGTGTAATGAATGGGCGCATTGTGCAAATTGTGGTCAGTTTTGAGCAAGTCGTCGGCGTGTGTGGAACTTGCAATCATGGAAAAAGAAGCGGAACAGAATTTTATTCTGGAATTCCTAGAAGTTTATCGTGCTTTACCTGCTCTGTGGAACATAAAAGCGAAGGAGTACGCCAACAGAGACATAAAGAACTCCCAATATGAAATTTTAGTCGAAAAATACAAGGAGCGCTACCCAGATGCCGACAAAACAGCGGTAATTAAAAAAATTAACTCGTTGCGAACGAACTACCGCCAACAACGAAAGAAGCTGAACGACTCTGCAAAAAGTGGCGCCGGCATAGAAGAAGACATCTCGACCTTGTTTTATTCTGAAGCCTTGGATTTTCTCTACGATGTTGAGAAGCCAAACGAATCACGTTCTACAATGGCGGAAGGAGAAGTAAGTACACAATTTCAGTTTATTTATATGATTCTTTATTTATACTAACAAAGCAGCAGACTTAAGCTTAATTACCAATTTGATTTTGCCAAGGTACTTTATTTTCATGGTTAAAGTAGTGGCAATATTGTTCCCTTATATATTTGGCGTTATTTGTTGAATTTCGAGAGTGAGAGTTTTCAAGTGATGGTGGTGCAGTTGCATTCGTTCTCCATGAACCTTCAACAATTGTCCCAGTTTCAATATTTTCTCTGTCAAGGAAGTCGCCAGGAATATATGCGGCGCCGCATTGTCTTCGTAAATAATTATGCAAATAACAGCAAGCCAAAACTACAGTCTGTGCTCTTTCTGGCGACAATGAAATGGTTCGTTGCAGAACACCAAATCTGGATACCAAAATTCCAAAAACATTTTCCACAACCCTACGTGCTCTGCTCAACCGATAATTAAATATTCTTTTCTCCGAACTTAGGCCAATTTGAGAAAATGGCTTCATCATATTTTCACTCAATGAGAATGCGTCATCTCCAACAAACACGTAGGGCAGCTCCTTTTCGCTCATTGGTAGAGCCTTTGCTTTTGGCAGATTAAGTGTTTGGTTTACAAAGGCTGTTCCAAAAGCGGTTTTGCTAAACACACCTCCATCTGATATGCGACCATTCGTTCCGATGTCAACCATAATGAACTCATAGTTAGCATTCACGACACCCAGTAGAACAATGCTAAAAAATTTTTTATAATTATAAAAGTAAGATCCAGAGTTTGGCGGTTTCCTAATGGCCACGTGCTTGCCATCAATTGCTCCTAAGCAGTGTGGAAAGTTCCACTTATCGAAATATTCTTCCGCGATATTTTCCCATTCTGCTGGCGTTGTAGGAATCTGAAAGTTGAAAGAAATATTTATTAACTAAAGTTTATTTCTATTTTATAAAATGACTTATTTTAACTTAATTTAAATATACAAAAAATGTATTCTTTTTTCATTGCAGTGTGCCAAAGTTTCCAAAAAGCCAAACTCTACTGATTCTGCTTCAGACGAACTGCTAGAGCTTGCGGCTCAAAAGCTGCGGAATCCTCCAGATGATGAAATGATGATAGCAGAGTCTTGGGCAGTAAAGTTCAAGAAAATGACCAAAGAGCAGCAGTTATATGCGGATCTTTTTATAAACGAAATTTTATTTGAGGGTCAGCTGGGAAATCTGCACCGACACTCCATAACAGTCAATCAAAGCCGCACTTCGACACCGTTCTTGACATCTATGCAACCAAGCCCCTTTTCAACTGACAGCGAGACACGATTTACATTTTCATATGGCCAAAATTTTACGTTGCCAATTTCCCATCAGTCAGGCAGTAGCGCGTCGCAGTCATCTGAAAGGCAATTTATTCTTTTGCCGCGACAAAGTAGCCAGCTCCAGCAGCTTTCTGATTCAGGAAGTAACAGCGGCCATGGAACAACTGCTCAATTTTTCTCCACATACACGGAGGATTACTTATTTCCATTAAAAATATTAAATTAACTCATGAAAAACAATAAAAATGTAAACAAACCTGAATACAATTTTTTAAGCATTTAATTATTGCCTCCACGTTTTAATAACACTTTTACAGCCTAAAAGACCCATTTCTACTGAAACTCTATTTTAGTGTAGTTTGGAATGCGATCTCAAAATGATTTCAAAATTTTTCCATGGCTCCGTTTCTAAATATGAATTTTTCATTTTTCTGGTAGATTTTCCACATTCAAAGCCATATCTCACTCTGTAATTGTTAGATAGAGTCATGCAAGATACGAATGAAAGCTTTATAATCTGCATACGGAGAACAGTTTATCAAACGGCGGTTAGTAGTTTGAGTTCAACGATCAAGAATATTTCAAAAATGGATTTTTTGCTTGAAAATTCAAGATTTAAACGCATAGGAAAAATATAAGAAAATCAAAAAAATATTTTTTATTATTTCTACTTAAGCTAATTTTAACGAACACAACAAGGTATTGGTGAGGAAAATCATGTCTCTCGTACCGAGATATACAAATTGAGCAAGAGAAAACTAACAGTCAAATTTGAGTATTTAGTGAGTTCACCAAAAAAATTTTTTTCTGTTTTTCTTCATCTTTTGGTCAATTTATGAAGTGAGCGAAAAGTCAGAAAAAAAATAATAATCAAGAATGGAAACAAAAGTCGAAGCAAACGAAAATTTATTTTTAAAAATTCACGAAAATACCACATTTTTTTGCACTAAAATTGCTCACAGCTCCTGTGTTTGTTCATAGATCTTGATAATCGATATCTGGTTTTCTTCGTAGAAGTGCGACTCTTTTAGTAGAAAAAAATAAAAATAATTTATTTGGATTTATTTATGTTTTTCCTATGCGTTTAAATCTTGAATTTTTAAGCAAAAAAAATCAATTTTTTTGAAATATTCTCGGTCGTTGAATTCAAACTACTCAACCGATTTGAAAACAATGTTCTACGCGATTATTGACAGATTATAAAGCTTTGATTCGTATCTTGTATGACTCTATCTAACAATTACAAAGTGAGATAAGGCTTTGAATGTAAGAGAACCTACCAGAAAAATGAAAAAATTCATATTTAAAAAACGGAGCCATGGAAAAATTTTTGAAATCGATTTTTGAGATCACCGTTCCAACCTATACTAAAAAATATTTCAGTGGAAATGGGTCATTTATTTTTTTTATTTTTGTAAACTAGTGTAATTAAGCGACCAATGGCTTGTGGTGAAATCGCACTGATGAATTTGAGGTCCTCAAAGTAATTTCCAGTTGCCAAGTATCGAAGCGTGATGGATAATCGCTGGCTCGGCGGAATAGCTTCTCGAAAAATTGTGTCCTGTTTTTCAATTAAAGGAGTCACCAATTCCAGCAAACCATCGAAACATTGATCATTCATCCGAAGGAAGTTCCTGAAGTCCTTTGGCGATGTACTCCTCAATTCGTTCAGTAGATGCTCATGAGTGAAAACTGGTCGTTGAAGTAGCCACGGCCCACAAGCGTTTTTTTTTTTCTTTTTCAGATTTTCTTTTTACCGCCACTGCCAAAGCAACGGCAACAGCTGCGTCCATCTCCATCTCTACTCGACGAGCGCTTGCTTTAAAATGAAATTTGCGCAAATGCTGGTGTGATGTGTGAGCTAAATGCGTGTGAACTTTGCGCAAAAATTTGTGAGATGTATGGGCCGCTTAACACAACCACGAAAAATATCAAACGTGATTGCGCATCATGCCCGTTCACCAGCACAATCTAACATAAATAGCCGATTTTTTGTCATCGATTTATGCTGCTGAACACGCTCAATGAGCAGGAAAGGCGTATACGTGAGGAAATCGAGATGTTAGTCTAGTTAGAGCGAGAGTTAAAAATTTTATCAAAAGGTTAAGCAAATTACCGCAGGTTTTGAGCACACAGGTATCTGGAAAAGCTACTTCTGCAACCTGCAGGGAGTCGATGACGAACACAATGCAGCGCCACCAATGGGCAACGTAGAGAAAGACCCGCCGGACCATCAAGAAGTCTGGTTAGCCATAAAAAGGCTAGAGCACAACCGTGTATAGCTTTGGTGTTTTTGCTCTAATCTTATTGTGCTTTTCAAAATAGATAGACTTAAGGCCTAAGATAACATATATATTAAGCGCCGAGGTTGTAACTTTAAATTTGAAGCTCTGACAGTTTTTTGCGGTTTCAGTGCAGTGGGGGGAAATTTTGCAAATGTAAAACAAACTTGATCAGGGTAAATTTGTGCCTCTATCTCTTTTAGTCCCTGAGGTCGACGCGTTCTTCCAGACAGACTGACAGACGGACATGGCTAGATCGACTCGGCTGTTGATGCTGATCAAGAATATATTAAAAATTACGTGGTTTTGCTTGACTTCAGTAGTTTGAAAGACTCACTGTAGTCATCGTATAGCTTTGGTAATTTAGAATTCCTTGATTTTGGGTTCTGGGATGATTTTTTCACCCCATACACATTTATACTAAACGTGGAATTGTCCTTTTAAAATTTTTTGAATTCTTTGACACACTATACCAGCACGCACATATAGATGAAGTTGAGAAATAACGGCTTAGTTTGAATATAAATGGTATCTATATTGATTAGAAATCGATAATAATCTAATGCTACCCTACATAATACTCAGGGTTGCGTGAGCCGAAAGCGAGCAAACGATATATAAGACCGACATCAGCGCTTACGAAGGCGCTTGATCACCAGAGCTTGACGTGCAATGGTAATATCCTATTCACACTACAGTCCATCTTGGCGGAACGTTGAGAAGATGGTGAAAAAATGAAATTCGTGTTCACATGGCCACCATCTACCGTCTACCGTCCACCATCATTGGCTTCTTCTTGCCACATGATGTAAACATGCCAGCTACAAAAGAAAATAAATTAAAATACTGTAAATTTAACAATTGTATTGGCCTCTGCTTAATACATCGATGGATAGCCGAGGTGTTAAAAAACATCCGACAAATGGGCGATATGGGCGGTACGGACTCATACGAAATGTTTATGGTCTGCCGAGTACATCGAAGCATTTAAATGCAATTGAGTCGAAGCAGATAATTTAATGACATTAAGTGAATAATAAATTGCATTTTATAAACGGAATTAACAGTTTTGGGAATATTTTCAAATTTCATTTGGTGTTCAGTTGCGCGGCATTTTCATTTTGACATTCAAATAACGTTGACTGCGTATATTTTAGTTGCAAATGGCTATTATTTAGTGGTGGACCCAAAAATATCGCGTGGAACTGCATGAGATAGGAACATCCCCAGCTGACGGTGGAATATTTTGAGAAATTTTGGCACGGCAAGTTCTTACGTACCATCTTTGACGGTAGACGGTAAACGGTAGATGGACTGTAGTGTGAATAGGCTATAAGCCAGCAGAGGCAGATGCAAGTGGTTGTTGATTTGATTTTTTAGTTTAATTTTTTTTGTAAGTCAAATGAGATTGGTCAAATCTGTTAAAGTTTATTTTAATTTTAACCAGGGATGCAAACCGGTTCTGAACCGAACCAAACCGCTTTTTGCGCTCATGAACCGAACCGTAAACCGAACCGGTGTGTTTATCAAAATGCTGAACCGAACCAAAAACCGAAAAATAAAATGGTTCGGTTCGGTTCATTTCAACTAGACATTGAGTTACCAATTGATTAACCATACTGAGCCAAATCGCAGCGCATTATTTCGTAGAAAGCAAGTGCGTGCCCAACTGATCACGAAAAATATGGTAAAGATATATTTCGGACCAATCAAACTCTGTAAAATCAAACTATAACATACTCACTACCCCCAAAGTTTGTATATATCATATCATAATTGTTTGTTTTCTTTATAACTCGTCCGATCGATCCGTATCATCCAATCTTAACCACTCCTTTGTCAAATGGATAAATAATCTTAGTTAATAAATATCTTTAGAAGGTACGAACCATCTAACTACAAAACTGTGGGAGATATGACGTTTTTTCTAAAGAGGGGAGAGAGGGGCGTGGCAAAAATTGAAAATAAACTTGATCTGTCTGCAAGTATTAGAAATACATATATACCCTATACATGTCAAACCTCTATCTCTTACCTTCTCTGAGATCTTTTCGTTCATATGGACAGGCTGACGGTCATGGCTATATAGACTCGGCTTTGGATGCTGATCAAGAATATGCATAATTGAAAGGGTCGGAAATTCCATCCCCGATACATACTTTTGCACAAAATTACAGAATATACTGAGTATATATATTAATACGTGGAAAAGCAAGAGTTGTAGAACACCAAATTTCTTAGGACCCAAAATTGGAGCAGGCCAAGTCTAGATTTTGTTAAAATAGTTCTAAAAATGAAATGTTTATTATATAATAACTAAAAACGTGACTGAACAACCTAAACCTAACCTAAATAATCTGACTAAGGGCCGATTTCTGTTTTCCCAGACAGCTGCTATGTGTCAGATAGTCATCAATTTTACACTGTTACTTGTTAGTTTATGTGACAGATAGCTCTATGTAGAAGATCTGAAATCGGCCCTAAATGTATCAAAAATACATTTTTTTAGTTTGTTAAATGAATACAGCGCAAACAGAACCGAACCGAACCGAAACCGCGGTTCAGTAAGCCCCAAAAACCTTGTAATGAACCAAACCGGCAATTCAAAATCTGTATGAACCACTGAACCATCCCTGATTTAAACTAAATTGTTGCTACTTTTAAATTGTTACTAATACGCGCTACTCACACTGATGATTACATTTGAATGATAGAACATTTTTAGTTTATATGCACATCGAGCACAAACTCGTACGGGCAAATCCGGCTCGTTATGAAAAAAAAAATTCAAGGACGTTCGCTAAAAAAGAACTCTGTAAATACGAATCGAGGGCTCGAGATCTAAGAGGATTATCGAGTCGATATCTTCAAAGGTTCCGTCCTCTTGACGCCCACAGACTCTGCTGTTTTTGTTGTCTTCTACATTGGTGAAGTGAGGGATTAGTATAGTGATCTTATCGCTCAAACATTGCACTAGGGCTTAATTCGTTGGTACTTTTGCCAGCGTCCATGGTGAACAAAGTGATTGTATTGCAACGAGCTCACGTGCCTGGGTAATGACAGGGGTCTTCAGTATCTTTTGATACGACAGCACAAGATATGATGGCGTGAGCAACACACAGGATATATCCAAACTGTTTTCCACTTGGTATACACAAGGCTTTTTAAAAGCGAATAGGAAACGTTAAGAGCACAACTGATATCTTATAAGACGGAAAGTAAAATTTTAGGTCTTTACACTTCAAGCTACAGATTCTGCAGCAGCTTTACAATATTTTCGTCGATGTTACTCGCATTGTATCTAGAATAAGACCAAACATCACAATAATTATACAATATTTCAAGTGTTTGTTTTAACGTGTATCCCGTAGCTTAGTTACTACACCTCTTCTTTGAATGCGAGATAATTATCCGAGGAAGGTTCAGCAGTTCTATCCACTGTACTCTATAATGGATTTGATGCTGCTTCAGAAATATTTGAAGCCTGTGGAAATGGAACTTAATTCAGATGGATAATACTCTTAGTAAGAGTTTTTCCTCCGCCTTTTATCTGTGCCACATTCCCTTCGCGACTGGTGACTTCATACTCCGTTGTGTCAAAATGTAGAGTCAGCTCGTGCGTCTTATTATTATAACGTGTTAAAAGGCAGCTACAATAAAACTAATAAATATTTCAATCCTGGTATTTGATCTCCATGAGAAAATTGGTATAAAAGCTTAATTAATTTTAAGTGATTTAAGAGTTTAAATAATATTAAAGTGTTTAAAGTAAAAAATTGAATAAATCTAGGCATAAAAATGGCATTGGCAACCAAAATCAATTTCAAAATTGATATGCTACATTTGTGGGGTATACGAATATATAAAAAGAGAGGGAAGCTAACTTCGGCTTGACCGAAGTTAATATACCCTTGGAGCATGATATATGCCTGCCAGTTTGTTATATGGCCGCTATATGATATATTATATATAATACAGGGTTGCGCATATTCGACGGACCCATCTGGCAACGCCATAACTTTTGACGGAGATGTCAGATCGCTTAATGACATACCGCGTTTGAAGCGTCAGTCCAAGCAGATTTTTACCATGGAACAATACACGCCACGCGAGCGCTCTGAAATAGTTGAAATTTACATTCAACAGAACAAGTCAATTGTGAAAACTCAACGTGCTTTTAAAAAATTAAAAAAGGAAGCCCATTTCTCATTGAATGGGACCGTAAATAAGCAAAATTGCCGTATTTACGCCACTGAAAATCCTCAGGAGATTCAAGAAGTGCCTCTTCAAGACGAAAAAGGCACAGTTTGGTGCGGCGTTAGTGCGAAAACGGTCATTGGGCCGTTTTTCTTCCAAAATGAAAATGGCCTTGCTGTTACCATCAACCAGGAGCGTTATCGCGACATGATGACCAATTTTGTGATGCCAATTATTCGTCGAAAGCGTATGAGGCAGTTCTGGTTTCAACAAGACGGCGCTCCACCGCACACAAGTCGCATAACAATCGATTTTTCTGAAGAAATTGTTTCCGGGCCGTTTGATGTCGAAAAGTGGTGATTTGCCTGCCCCCCCGCGCCCCCCGGTTGGCCCCCCCCTGACTTCTTCTTGTGGGGATATTTGAAGTCAAAGGTTTACGTTAACAAGCCAAGGACCGTAGAAGAGCTCAAGGACAACATTCATGTACAGAAAAGCGACTGCCTTTGAGGATATCATATTCAAAAATTGATGTAAACAAATCTACTTGGAACAAATTAAATGATTAAGATTGCCAACCGCAACAAATTTTTTTTTTTTTTTTCTTTGATTTTAAAAAAAAGAATATTTTCGAAATAGCTTGGCTCAACGGTTAGCGACTTCGACCAAACTTCGCAGATCAGCTTAAAAACATTACATATTACCAATGACCGTGTTTGAGAGCAGTAATATTGAGAACAAAATGTTTTTCTTACTAAAACCTACTTTTTGAACGAACATTTGTATGGCAGCTACAAGAAGTAGTCATCCGATCCGGTTGGTTCCGACATATTAGCAGCGTGCAGTAAAAAAAAAAACTCTGTGCAAAGTTTCAGCTCGATAGCTCCAAAACTGAGGGACTAGTTCGCGTAGAAACAGACAGACGGACAGACGGACGGACAAAGCTTAATCGACTCAGCTTGTCATGCTGATCAAGAATATATATACTTTATGTGGTCGGAGATGATTCCTTCTATGCGTTGCAAACTTCTGGGCAAAATTATAATACACTTTTCAAGTGTATAAAAATGGGTCCGTCGAATATGGGCAACCCTGTATATAAAATTAGGTCGAAACAAATAATATTCATAACTAGAAACTATAGAGACGCTACCGTTATAAACAAAAAAGTTTTTCTTACAAGAATTATTTTTTCGACCGATCGTTCCTGTTGAAGCTATATGCTATAGTCCTTCGACTTGGATGAAACTTTACAGAATTGTGTGTTAGCATTAAATATTAATTACTAACGAGTTTGTGAGCGATAGCATTGAAAACAAAAAAGGTTTTCATACTAAGACTTTTTTTCAGACTTATTGTTTGTATGGCAGCTATACTATATATTGTAGTTGCCCAATTTTCATAAAACTTGTCGAAAATATTTGAAACCATAGATAACTTATAAACACGAGGTTCGGTGCCGATTGCATTGAAAACAAACAAGTTTTTCTCACTAAAACTACTTTTTCAACCGATCGTTCCTATGGCAGCTATATGGTATAGTCATCCGGTCCGGCCGGTTCCGACGAATGTGCAGCGTATTTGTACCAATAGACTTCGTGCAAAGTTTGGTTACGATAGCTTTAAAACTGACGGAGGAGATAGCATAGAAAAATACGGACGGACGGACTGACGGACATGGCTATATCAACTCAGCTCGTCACGCTGATCAAGAATATATATACTTTATGTGGTCGGAGATGCTTCCTTCCATGCGTTACAAACATCTGGACAATTTTAATATACCCTCTCCAAGGGTATAAAAAAACAATATTTTTTTTTCAGCGATCTTGCAATAATGTAACGAACCTATTGATTGCCGGCTCACGCTCAGGGCAGTCGTGGGTCGCTCCAACAAATTTATTTGCGGAGTTGGTGGTAAAAATAAGTAGACGGTTGGAGTTCGATTTCAGTGCCGGTTTATTGGCCTTAGAATACTACTTTTACACTAGGCGACTTAACTTTTAGTTGGCTTATCTCTAATTTTCTTTATTTTCTACTGCTTATAGCTAGATGGCTTGACCCCGGACTAAATTTAGCTTTGCCTTCCTTGTGGCTCGGGTTTTCAGACCGCGCAGCAAAACTCGCCGGCTCTCGTTTCCACCGCACTGCTCGGGGTCTGTTGACTACGGGTTTTCTTGACCGAAGGCGGAGATGGCTACCTATCTTGCAAAGCTCGCCGACTCTCGTTTCGTCCCGCACAGTATGAGGATCCCAACCACTTTTGCTCGCACTCACTCTGTCACTCTCCCACGATGGATCCTTGGTTTCCGCCGGTTAGACTCCTTTCCGTGGTTTCCTCGTTCACTCACTCGCGTTGGTCTTGCGCACTCGCTTGTATTCACGCACTGGACTGACACTCGGTTTTGAAATGACTCGCACTCAGACGTTTTCTAGACTACTGTCTGCTGAGCCGCGCGTCCTTTTATAGGCCTAGGCCTGGCTCGGCTGCGCATTTGCATGCCGTTAGTTGCCAGGTCCCGTTGTTGCCATGAGCCGCCGGTTCAGTGGAAATTTCCACTGCTTTCTCCTCTGCGTCGGCGAGTGCGAGTGTGAGCGCTCGCTTCTGCTTTCGCTGTCTCCTTTCTTCCGTCACTTTAACGGTTTTCCGAAGTTTGCGCTCTGCTGAGCGCTTCAGCTGTACTCCGTCTTTTCCTCCCCTTCGCCTCGCCCCTCTGGTCCTGCTTCCAATTCGCCGCATTTCGTTAACCCTTGTGTGGCCAACCAGATTTCGGACTACGCTTTACATACTCTAGTTTTCATTTAATTCTAGCCTTAAATATAAATATAAAGCTAAATACAAATATATCTTACATATACAATTCTTAACTATTACCGTTACTCTGCGTTGTGAGACTTTCACCAGTAAAGTCCTCACACTCCTCCCTTTCTTTGGTAAACCAAAAGAATTCTCGCTTCCCTTGCCTTCCCGGTCCGTCTACACTGTTCGTCCTGTCCAGTTTTCAAATTTGAACCTTTAACCGTTTTCTTACCGTTTCCCCAAATTCCCTGGTGCCCATTTCCCACCCGGTGATAATTCCCCCCGGTGACTTTTTCCCTTATGTGCCATTTCCCTCCCATTGAAATTTCCCTTCCTGCCTAACTTCCCCTTTTCCCCATTCCCCTTATTCCCTAACAGTGTGACCCCCCTGTCGTGATCGCGGCTTTGCACGCGGTACCAACTCACATCTCTACTATGCGCACGCCATTACTCCGAAACTCCATTGAAAAATGTTCACAAACGCGCTAAATTTTAAAAGTTTTCCGTCATTTTTCCATCAAAAAAACGGCACAAGTTG